>MDKJ01353280.1:0-51557 GCA_005239525.1 Nicotiana knightiana | reverse complement strand
GAGACTTACCTCGCTCCGAAATTCCAATACCGGCTTCCAAGCCCCTCCGATGACTCAAACGGACACACAACGCTCTGAAACTACTACATAACGGCAAAGGAATGAAAATTCATCCTAATACTCACAACAAATTCAAATTATACATTTTCCCAACCCCGCTTGGAGGAATGACCAAAATGCCCTCGGGCCCACGTGCCCGGAAATTTAAAATTCTCGAAGATACATGATACCCATAGCTCTACTAGTTCAATCATGCAATTTACTCTACATTCCATACTCAAATTCGTGGCTAAATTCCAAATTTACATTTTCTAGGTTTTTCTTCCAAAACCCCAATTTTTCCCACAATTTCCCATATCAAATTTATGTAATGATCTTGTATTTAACTTGGAAATGAGATGGAATCACTTACATCGTGATGCTTGGTGAAAATATCCCTTTGAAATCCTCCAAAATCGCCCCAACCAAATGAAAAATGTGAGAGAAATGGCACAAACCCGACTTTAAAACATTCTGCCCAGGCCTCTTTTGCACCTGCGGTCAAATAGCCGCTCCGCACCTGCGGAAATTCCATCGCAGGTGCGGCTCTAACTCAACCCAGCATCTCTCGCTTCTGCGGTCCCCAATTCGCACATGCGATTCCACAGGTGCGACCAATCTTCCGCACCTGCGGCCTCCTCAGCTCCAGCCCCAAATCTCGCACCTGCGGCGCCCTTAGACGCACCTGCGGTCAAAGCCTCGCAGGTGCGGTTACACCAGATGACAGCAACCTTCAGCCTTCTCCAACTTCAAATATTGATCCGTCAATCACCCGGAATCCACCTTGGGCCCCCAAGACCCCGTCCAATCACACCAACCTGCTCCAAAACATGACACGGACTTGCTCGAGCCCTCAAATCACATCAAACAACGCCGAAATCATGAATCGCACTCAAATACAATTCATTAAGAACTTAGAATTTCAAACTTCTACATCCGACGCCGAAACCTATCAAATAACACCCGATTGACCTCAAATTTTGCACAAAAGTCATATTCAACATTACGGACCTGCTAACTTTCGGAATCGCATTCCGACCTCGATATCAAAACTTTCACTTCCGGTCGGATTTCTCAAAAACCTTCAAAGTTCTATCTTTAGCCAAATGACCCCAAAATGACCTACGAACATCCAAAATCACTTCCGATCGCGCTCCCAATTCCAGAATCCATACGGAGCTATTCCCAGACTCGGAATCCCAAACGGACATCAACCTCACTGATATGCACTTCAAGCCCAAATTCATGAAATCCTTCTAAAATGCTAAATTCCACAATATACGCCGAAGTGCTCCCGGGTTATCCAAACCCCGAGCTGGACATACACCCAAGTCCGAAATCATCATACGAACCTGTTGGAACCTTCAATCCTGATTCGGAGGTCGTTTACTCAAAATTCTAATCTTAGTTGATTTCTCCAAATTAAGGATTCTGAAATGAGAATTTTTCTTTCAAAATCAATTCTAAACTTCCTGGGATTCAATTCCGACCACGCCCACGGGTCTTAATACCTGAGACAAAGCTGCTCACGACTACAAACCGTTGAACGACACGCTTGAACTCAAAAGGATCGATCGGGTCATTACATTCTCCTCACTTAAACCGACGTTCGTCCTCGAACGTGCCAAGAACTGCTCTGGAGTTACCTGAAATCACTGTTTAACATCCCGAGCACCTGCCCGTGCTACCACAACCCAGTTGAGCACATTAGCTTGATCAAATCTGAAGATTTTTTCTTTTATCCATATAATAAGCTCAGAACCTAGTTCCAACACTTGAAATTTTCTCTGCCAACCTAGTTCCAATATATCAACACTGTATCAACTACCACATGACATAATAGAACATGACTACATACCTTTGCTGAATCGGCACCATGTACCGCATAACTCATTATCTGACCACAATGACGTTCCCAGAACCTTAATAGCCAAAGTTCCACGAATCTGGTGCTCCTGATGCACCTCATAACAAATATACAGACATCCTGCCATAATGTTGACGATACCACCACAACGGAGGAAGTGTGCAGAAATTCATACTCAACTGCAGAGTTAACAAATCCTTGAATACCTCATCTTGACTAGAATCATCACTTCATTATGAACCTGAATAATTGTATTTGTTCTTTAATATACATTTCATATAACCTTATCGCATTGATCCCTGATCCGGTAGTCCCATCTCACCCAGTATGAACTACTCAGACAACAAATCACCCCAAACATGGCCAACAGCCTCACATGATACCACATCGCGCCAATAGACCATAACTCGAACATGATAATAAGAAACGACTCAGGAAAGAACTATTCAACTCCAGCAACTAATATGAACTTTTCTCAAAAATTAGGAAATAAAACACGAAAATAAATACATATTAACCCTTCTCATCATCACAATGTTGCGGCGTGCAACCCGATCCGAATAACATACCCGTGGCGACGTGCCACCCGATCCACACATAAAATTTACATAAGAAGATATATATACGGAGCTAATTTGCTCATTATTACAAATTACTGAATATCGATCATAAGCACGCTAAGTGCATAATACCATCCTGGGGAGACTGACAAAGCCGAAGGCTACATAAATCAAGCACAACTGAGGTGCGATATATATATATACACTCTAGATCTCAAGAGCTATCCTGCTCATATAACATCCCCACTACGCGGGACCTCAACACATAGGAAATTATCAAGTAGTTTCACAACTCGCACGGCACAATCACAATAACACATGAATTCGACGAAGACGGAACAACACCCGTTGTTCTAATACCTTTCCATGAAAAGCGCTCTACTGAAAGGAACATGCCTGGCTCATACGGAGCCCATAATCATATTTAAATCCATCCACAAACATCGAGCCACCTTGATCGCACCAACTAAGCTAATAGCTTTTTCCTGGGTCCATATTAACCCATCTTCTCTCATAATACACGAGAACAACCATCATCACCGGGACTAACACCCCATAATCCATAATCAACTGAACCGAACGCCCTCCAGGAGTAAATTCTCAATTAAGCAATATTGCACTTCTTTATACTCAGTCCAAATCTGAAATCCATCAAGTGACTACATGTCACACTTTATACAATCTTTTCGCGGTCATGCTTCCACGACCTTCCACACAAGGCAACAAGTCTGCCCATCCATAACACCGACCGCACTAAGGCCGAAAAACACATCAAGAACCCATGACCAGGGTACAAAGCCCCTTTCACCGAATATCAATCTCATGTGACACTGAAGATAACACCATCTTACTCTGAACTTTCAAATCACTTTGTCTTGATCTTCCGAGCTCATGACATCCTTATAAACATTAGACCTAAATCTCGATTCTTACTCCCTGTTACATACTGCTTCCCGCACCTAACATACCAATATGAGGTAGCGCAATAATTCCATCATAACTTCCGAACCACCAATAGGGTAAACACTTCATCATATAGGAACTTTTTGACTTGACTCAATTCAAGAGTACCATCTCAACACACGAGTGAATTATCATTATCACCCAATCATGCAAATCCTTAAGTAGTAGTCTATACCACCATAACCCTTCCGGGGTCCGCCTACACCTGACAAGCCATATCACTCAAATGCTCCCACATGAGATCCGTTACAACGGCCGATAAAGCCCCGCACACACCGGAAAAAACCACATACATAACTAAATCACCTCAAAGGAACCGATCACTGCCGCAAACGTGCCATTTCAACCATGGCTAATCAATCTATCTTCTTTTAATCATCTTCAATTGCCTCAGGAATAATAACAACTTCCTTCAACCCATAGCAAACTCAACCCTCACTCATCTCGAGTGACCTTGATTCATGAGACTATGCTGTCCAAATCCCGCAACCCGTCTAATACCCTTCTGATAATCTTTTCTTCAATCCGGAGTCTATTTCTCTCACTCCTCCAATATTATCATGCATGCTGAAACATATCATAGAACATTCCAACCATCCTCTTTTTTCTCAGAGATTACTCTGCCAAAGCTCGATTCTCGATCATACTGCTGCCTAAAATCCTTAAACGTCGCATTCTTAACTTCTGAACTCACTAGGACCGCTATTGAGAGTCACCCACTCTGATTGGCCCCGATTACAACCAACTCCAAGTCTCTCCTAGCACAAGAACACCTTTTTCAATGAACCACATGACTGAGTCACTATCCTTACAACTCGCCCATGCCTTAAGCATAAATTCTTAATCTTCTAAAGCCTAACCCTGATCCGATAGGTCCAATTTTTGCACATATTCATCAAATCCCACGCACAATTACCATTTTACTCTTTTTTCCTTAGCTGAAATAACTTGCCAACACGCCGACAATCCTCAACCCCATGCGAAGACAATCCTACAACCCAACTGCAGATGGTGGGACTCCCCCACTTAAACCGAAGCTACTCCTTGCACCACTCTAGACCGTGCTGAGATCCTTTCTCCTTTGATAACGCGATCTATCTCAACCAATCCGTCCAACTCTTCCAGATCCTCCTGCTAGCACTCCCTAAATACACAGATTCTCTAGCATCATTCACACATTCTGCCTCCTACCGACTAGCCACTAGAACCCCTCACAGAAACCTGCCAACCCCGCCATTGCTAACCTATTCACAGAAGACAACCCACTTGTGGAAATCACCCGCGGGCACCTCCCAACGACACTGAAATGCACGCTCTCTGTGACTTCAAACCCCATCCTACACCCTGCTTCATTTACCAACTTTACTAGTTCGTCCGCTCCTCATGGACATCCATTAAATGCGCGACAATATCTTCAAATTCCAGCTATGCTTCCGCTCCCCCACTTTGCGACTGCTCGACGTCCGCTTCTTACACCTAGCCTCCTAGAGATGGAACCACCGTCTAGCCTCATTCCAGGACCATTCTCTTAGCTCTCAAACCAGCAGATCACCACGACTTCAAGCTCTCCGAAGATCATCTTTCTCTAGCTGCCTTCATTACCAACCCTTACCCGATACTGAACCACCGCACCTCACGATCTTTGCCAACCGCTTTCTTCAATACTCCTTATCGATACTCGGACCCCATGCAACCGAAGAAACCATAGCACCAACAAACTTAACACATTCCATTAGATCAATGACGACGACTACACGTCACAGGTGAATATCCCATCTCACTTTCAGACACCAAGTCTTACTACTTTATCAACCCCAACCGGACCATTCATAACCCAAATGCCTTTCCTCTGCCGGCACTAGAATACCGAAATCTCGAAATCACACTCTGAGAAGACCTCCCTTCAAACCATTTATCATACCCAACATACGGGCAAGCATTTTATCATCATATCGACATCACACGATAACCAATCGCAAGCATCATCACTATCCGAGCATAGCCATAAGGCTCCCAGAAACACAGCTACTTAGTTGAAATAACATATTACCCTTTTGCAGGGCCATAACAACAGCCACGACCAATTACACATGGAAGCATCTCGGATTACATTCGTAGCACCATTTCCATTCCTCAAATTCCTGATCCATAGCAAGCGCTTTGCGACGCGTAAGATTGAGTAGGAATGAACATAGGCATAAGCCTCAAAGGAATCAACTCGCACGATGAAGAATCAAGAAGGGAAGTACTCCTAACAGCCCTGTAGCCTCTCGAAGATAAGTACAGACGTCTCCATACCGATACGCAAGAATCTACTAGACTTGCTCATGACTCGTGAGAACTACGGGAACCTAGCGCTCTGATACCATGTTATCACGACCCAAAATCACTAAGGTCATGATGGCGCCGGACATCAATGTCATGCAAGCCAAAACATTAATTAATTGAAATAACTTTCCGTTTTAAAACATTTATGAAAACACTTACTTTCATTTCATTACATAATAACCAAATAAAAGTCTGTTAATTATTAAAATGGTTTAAAGATTTCACTTAAGCAATTATATCCCAATACATATCCCAGAACCCAGTGTCACAAGTACATGAGCAATTTCTAAGAATTCAACAATCATTACAAGCCTGTCCGAAATACAACTAGACAGGGAAATTTAAATGAAATAGATACAGTACGAAGGAGACTCTGTCAGCCGCGGATCGCCTCCGGATGATGCAGCTCGCCTAAGTCTCCAAATCTTCCACATTTCTATGAAAGTACCTGTGCAATAAAAATGCACAGCAAGTGTAGCATGAGTACAAAAACAACGTGTACTCAGTAAGACGCCCGCCTAAACTCAGAGAGGTAGTGACGAGAGGTCAAATTAGACACTTACTAAAGGTCAATTTAAAATATTTAAGAGTGACACTAAGCATGATTATCATAGGCAATTCATCAAAATCAGGAATAAACATTTTCGACTCCGTTCATGTTAACACTTTATATCTTCATCATATTAATAACAATTAATCAACATGGTGATTTAATCAGATGACAATTTATCGATTGGAAGGAACAACTTCTTCCAAAATCTTTTTGATAACTTTAAATCTTTGTCATTCAATTGACAACCTAATATTTCAGGCCCGTAATCAGGCAAAATCTTAGCAACTACGCAGTAAATATCATGCGCAAGAAATGCCGAGGGTCGAACGGCTCGAACCATAGATGCATCTATCTGCCCCGCTCGCGAATCGATCATGCGACGCGGTTAAAATAATACGGCTAGCCTGCTCGCAAATCATACCTGCGACTCAGGTGCTCATATGAATACACACACAATACAGGGTCTTCCTGCTCGCGAATTACTCAAGCGACTCAAGCACCCAAAGTTACACATATCCACATATTAAATCAGTATTTTATCAAGAAAATAGTTTTCTCAGGAAAATGGTAAAATCCTTATTAAAAGAAACATGAAATAAAGGTTTTGAAATCAATTTTTTTTTAAACTCATTTGTCAAGTTTAATGATATTCCACGATACAACCTAGTCCAGGTACACAAATATCCATAGAGAGATAAATTCTCTTTTTAGAAGATTAAGAATATGAACTCTAGTTTTTTTTTAGATATTCAAATACGTCTTCGATTATATTAGCAGTTTAATATTACAGGCAGGATTACAGGTATAACATGTAAGTCATGCTAGTGGAGCCTAGACTATCCGGACATGGCATAATAGTAGCTACGCACGGACTCCCGTCACCTCGTGTGTACGTAGCCCCCGAAGATAATAGCATGTATTGAATTAATTCACCTAGGGGGACGATTCTCCCTCACAAAGTTAGAAAGGAGACTTACCTTGCTCCGAAATTCCAATACCGTCTTCCAAGCCCCTCCGATGACTCAAACGGATGCAAACGCTCCGAAACTACCAGATAACGGCAAAGCAATGAAAATTCATCCTAATAATCACAACAAATTCAAATTATACACTTTCCCAACCCCGCTCGGAGGAATGACCAAAATTCCCTCGGGCCCACGTGCCCGGAAATTTAAAATTCTCGAAGATACATGTTACCCATAACTCTACTAGTTCAATCATGCAATTTACTCTACATTCCATACTCAAATTCGTGGCTAAATTCCAAATTTACATTTTCTAGGTTTTTCTTCAAAAACCCCAATGTTTCCCACAATTTCCCATATCAAATTTATGTAATGATCTTGTATTTAACTTGGAAATGAGAAGGAATCACTTACATCGTGATGCTTGGTGAAAATTTCCCTTTGAAATCCTCCAAAATTGCCCCAACCAAATGAAAAATGTGAGAGAAATAGCACAAACCGACTTTAAAACATTATGCCGAGGCCTCTTTCGCACCTGCGGTCCAATAGCCGCTCCTACGGCTCCGCACCTGCGGAAATTCCATCGCAGGTGCGACTCTGACTCAACCCAGCATCTCTTGCTTCTGCGGTCCCCACTTCGCACCTGCGATTCCACAGGTGCGACCAATCTTCCGCACCTGCGGCCTCCTCAGCTCCAGCCCGAATCTCGCACATGCGGTTCCTTTAGCCGCACCTGCGGCTTCGCACCTGCGGTCAAAGCCTCGCAGGTGCGGTTACACCAGAAGACAGCAACCTTCAGCCTTCTCCAACTTTAAATATTGATCCGTCAATCACCCGGAATCCACCCGGGGCCCCCGAGACCCCGTCCAATCACACCAACCTGCCCCAAAACATGACACGGACTTACTCGAGCCCTCATATCACATCAAACAACGCCGAAATCACGAATCGCACTCAAATCCAATTCTTTAAGAACTTAGGATTTCAAACTTCTACATCCGACGCCGAAACCTATCAAATCACACCCGATTGACCTCAAATTTTGCACAAAAGTCATATTCAACATTACGGACCTGGTCCAACTTTCGGAATCGCATTCCGACCTCGATTTCGAAACTTCAACTTCCGGTCGGATTTCTCAAAAACTTTCAAATTTCTATCTTTAGCCAAATGACCCCAACATGACCTACGGACATCCAAAATCACTTCTGATCGCGCTCCCAATTCCAGAATCACCATATGGAGCTATTCCCAGACTTGGAATCCCAAACGGACATCAACCTCACTGATATGCACTTCAAGCCCAAATTCATGAAATCCTTCTAAAATGCTAAATTCCACAATATACGCTGAAGCGCTCCCGAGTTATCCAAACCCCGAGTTGGACATACACCCAAGTCCGAAATCATCATACGAACCTGCTGGAACCTTCAAATCCTGATTCGGAGGTCGTTACTCAAAATTCCAATCTTAGTTGATTTCTCAAACTTAAGGCTTCTAAAATGAGAATTTGTCTTTCCAAATCAATTCTAAACTTCCTGGGATTCAATTCTAAACTTCCTGGGATTCAATTCCGACCACGCCCACGGGTCATAATACCTGAGACGAAGCTACACACTACTAAAAACCGCTGAACGATGCGCTAGAGCACAAAACGACCGGTCGGGTCGTTACAAAATTCCTTATAGATTGCGAGATATAAGCTTTCAAAATCGGGTCAGTGCAGTAGAAAGTTTCCTCTACGCGATCGCGAAATGTCTTCCGCTATCGCGAATCACTGGCCAATTTCTCCCATTTTACTCATCGTGATCGCATTCAATTCCACAAGGTCGCATATCATACTACTGTATCCAAAAACCAGCAGCTAAAAATGGCCTAGAAATGGTCCAAAATCACCCCGAAACTCACCCGAGCCCCTAGGGACCCTGTCTGAACATACCAACAAGTCTCAAATCATAACACAGACTTAGTCGAGGACTCAAATCACATCAAACAATGCTAAAAACACGAATCACACCCCCAATTCAAGCCTAATGAAACTAAGACATTACGGGCCTACTCCCACTTCCGGAATCAGAATCTTAGCCTGTCATGACCCAAAATCCATCTAAAGGTCGTGATGGCTCCGGAAAACACTGTCAGGTAAGCCAAAATAAAATAGTTAATTAAATTCTTATTTTTTTTATAATTTTGAAATCATTTCTTTTCATTACTTTAAATAGAAAATAATGAAATTCCACAGAGTAACGAGATGTCTTTAACAAATTCAAATAATAAATAAATCCCATAGTCATCCCAGAACCCGGTGTCACCAGTGATTGAGCAATTTCTAGGAATTTAAAATGCAATACAATAACTGTCCGGAATACAAACTAGACAGAAGAGAAAATACAATACGTCGGAAGGAGACTCTGTTGGCTACGGATCGCCTCATAAGATGAAGCCCACCTAAGTCCCCGTACCAGCCATGCTTCTACGCCCACAAGACCACTATCCATACATGTACATGTACATCAAAAATGTACAGCAAGTGTAGTATGAGTACGAAAATAACGTGTACCCAGTAAGTATCCCGTCTAACCTCGAAGAAGTAGTGACAAGGGGTCGACTCCGACACTTACTAGTGGTCCAATAATATCAGGTACGGTGAAGAAGTGAATAAATATGAAACAGAGTAAATATATGAAACCAACAAGTATAATTTACGTGGTACAATTCCCTTCTTTACCATTTACTCAGCTCTCAACTAGCAAGATCCCTCTGTAACCGGCGCATATACATAGATACAGTGGATTTCATCAAGAGGTTGTCATAATTCAAATAAGGGGGAGACCCTCAGATACACTGGGTTCTAGCCAAATATTATGCACGATTCCACGAGGATAATATATATATATATAGGAAATGTCGAGGCGTACGGACCAATCCAACATAAAAGTAAATTGTGCACTGTCGAAGGGTCGAACGACGCGAACCATAGATGCATCTATTAACCTGCCGAGGCGAACGGCCCGCTCCCATGAGAGTGTGGTACATAATCTTGCCGAGGCGAACGACCCGATACCATAAGAGTAGTAGAAGGAAAATACCCCGGTCGCGGAAAATATATTCGACGCGGTTAAACGTAGATTTCTTAAGCTATTATAATATTCCTCAATTCCTGTTGAAATACGGAGTTAAAACAAAAACTTTTAAATCTTAAATTCATAAATTTCAAATCCTCTCAAAACATTTAATAAGTGAACTCAATATCGCTCCCTCTCAAGGAAAAAAATAAACATAAATCAATAACAATACCAACAAGGCATGATGTAAGCCTAAAACTACCCAGACATAGGCATAGCTAGTAGCTACGTATGAACTCTCTTCACCTCGTGCGTACGTAGGCCCCCATAAATAGTAGCACATAGTTTATTATTTCACCTATGGGGACAATTACCTCACTCCGAAGTTTCATAACCGGCTTCCAAGCCCTCCTGACGACTCAAACTTATGCACAACGCTCCAAAACTAGCCAATAATTATGCAAACCCATTAATATACGCTCGAATACTCATTATAATCCAATTTCATAACAATTACTAACCCCGATTGAAAAGTCGATAAAAATCACCCCCGGGCCCACGTACCCGGATTCCGAAATTTTTCAAAGATAAATATTATCCATAACTTTACGAACCCAAATATATAATTTACTCTCAATTTCATTCCCAATTTCATGGTCAAAATCCAAGAATTCCAATTTTCTAGGTTTTACTTCAAAATCCCAACTTTCTACAAATTTTCTTGCCTAAATCCATATATGAACCTTGTATTTACTCAAAACTAGTAAAACCCACTTACCTCATGCTTGGTGATTAAAATGGCACTCCCAAGTTGCTCCAAAAATCAGCTCTCATGAAAGAAATGAAGTGAAATGAGCCAAAAGGACACTGCCAAGCCCCGATTTTCGTACCTGCGGTCACTCGACGGCTTCTGCGATTCCGCAGGTGTGGCCCAACCACCGTTTCTGCGGTTTTCCACCATACCCCTCAACTCCGCATCTGTGGCTCACCTGCGTGCGCAGGTGCGGTCCCGCTTCTGTGGATCTCGACCACATCTGCGAGCCACGCCTTCCCCTGCAAAATCCGCTCCTGCAAGTCCATTCCCGCTCCTGTGGGTTCGCACCTCGTCCCTCTTCACGCAGATGCGACCACACCAGATGTTCAGCTGCAGCAGCCCTTCCTCAAATCACATTTTTGACTCGTTAACCACCCGGAATCCACCCGAGGTCCTCGGAACTTCCAATCACCCCAACCAGTTCCAAAACATAATACGGACCTGCTCGAGGCCTCAAATCACATCAAACAACGCCAAAACCATGGATCACACTCAAATTCAAGATTAATGAACTTTAGAACTTCCAACTTCAACGTTCGATGCTGAAACCTATCAAATCACGTCCAATTGACCTCAAATTATACACACAAGTCACATTTGACATTACGGGCCTACTCCAACTTCTAGAATTAGAATCCGACCCCGATATCCAAAAGTCCACTTCCGGTCAAACTTCTCAAAAACCTTCAAATTTCTAACTTTAGCCAAATGACTCCAAAATGACCTACGGACCTCTAAATTTACTTCTGATCGCGCTTCCAATACCAGAATCACCATTCGGAGCTACTCCTAGACTCGGAATGCCAAACGGACATCAATAACACTGAAATAAACTTCAACCCAAATTCATGAATTTCTTCCAAAATGCCAATTTCCACAATAGGCACAGAAACGCTCCCAGGTCATCCGCAACCCGATCCGGACATACGCCCAAGTCCGAAATCATCATACGAACCTGCTGAAACCTTCAAATCCAAATTCTGCTGTCGTTTACATAGAAAATGCAATCTTAGTCGATTCTTCCAACTTAAAGCTTCCAAAACGAGAATTCTCTTTACAATCAACTCCAAAGCTCCCGGAATTCAATTCCGACCATACGTACAAGTCATAATACCTGAATGAAGTTGCTCATGGCCTCAAACTGCTGAACGACGTGCTAGAGCTCGAAACAACCGGTCGGATCGTTACATTCTCTCCCACTTAAGCATACGTTCGTCCTCGAACGTGCCAAGAACTGCTCTGGAGTGGTCCAAAAATCATTGTTTAACACCTCATGCACCTGCACGTGCTACCACAACCCAGTCGAGTACATTTTCTTGAACAATATGAAGATCTCCCTTTTTACTTAGCCAAATAAGCCTTAGAGCCAAATTAACACTCAAAATTTTCCACCAGGCCTGTTTCCAGCATACGAACACAGTATGAATCGCCACACGATGTACCAGAATATGATTACATGCCTTTGCTGAATTAACACCATACACCGCATAATTCACCTAACCATAATAACATTCTCTGATCTTAATAGCCAAAATTCCACAAATTTGATGCTCCCAATGCATCTCGTGACCCATATAAATCTTGCCCCAACTTTTACATGACCGCCACAATGAAAGAGATGCGTAGAAATTCATAACCAACTGCCGAGTCAACAAATGATTGGGTCTATACCCCTGACAAGAACCATTACATCATTATGAACCAAACAATGGCGTTTGCTCTTTAATATACTTCCTATAATTTGATCGCATTGATCCTAGATCCGAAAATCTCGTCTCACCCAGTACGAGCTGCTCAGGCAATAAGCCACCCCATACGTGTCCAACAGTCTCACACAATGCCACAATGTGCCAACAATCCGCAACTCGAACATGATACATAAGGAAAATGAACTCTGGAAGGAACTACTCAACCCACGTAACCAATATGAATTTTTCTCAGAAAAGGGGAAACAAACACACAAAAATGGAATATAAAACTGTACTCATCATCAAACTGTTGCGGCGTGCAACCCTATCCAAACGACATATCCGTGGCGATAAGCCACCCAATCCACACACAAAAATCCACATAAGGAGACACACACCGAGCTAAATTTCTCATTACAACAAAATACCGAATACCGGCCACAAGCACGCTAAATGCATAATCTCATCCCTGGGGAAACCGATTGCGCCATACGCTACAAAACTCAAGAACAACTAAGGTGCGATATATAATCTGATTCTCAAGAGTCATCCTTCTCACATAACACCATCGCTACGCGGAACCTAGACAAATAAGAAATTTATTAAGTCGTAACACAACTCACATGGCACAGTGCAACCTTACATGAAATAGCCGACAACGAAACAACATCCATCATCTGAATACTCCTCCATGAGGAGCGCTATGCTGAAATGAACATATCTGGCATGATATAGAGCCCATATTCATATTTAAGTTCATCCACAGACCTCGAGCCGATACTGATCGCACCAAACTAGACTAATAGCCTTTCATGGGTCCATAGTAGCCCACTTTTCTAATAACACACAAGAACAACCATCATAGCCGGGAAAAACTCCCACAATCCATAACCAAATGAACCGAGCGCCCTCCAGGCATAAATCCTCAAACAAGAAATATTACCACATTCTTCATACTTGGTTTGAATCTTCAATCAGACAAGTGGCCACATGTCACACTTATATAATATTCTCGTGGAATACACTTCCACGACCTCATGCGTCAGGTAACAAGTCTGCACCTCCATACCACCGGCCATACAAATGCTGCAGAGCAAATCAAGAATCTGCAACCACAATGCAAAGCCTCTTACACAAACACCGACCTCAGGTGATGCTGAAGACAATACCAGCTTGCTCTAAACATCCAAACCCCTTTCCTGCTCATCCGAGCTCGTGACATCCTTGCCAACACTGAACCGCAACCTTGACCCCCACCTCCAATTTCATACCGCTCACTGCACCTAACATGTCAATATGCGATAGCACAAGAATTTCATCATAACCCCTGAAGTACTAATAGGGTGAACACTTAATCATATAGGAACTCTTTACTTAACTCATTCCGATAGAACCATAGCAACACACGAGTGAATTCTCATAACCGTAGAATATGCAAATCTTCAAGTAGTGGTCTAAACTACCATAACCCTTCCGGGATCCGCCTATACATCACAGGCCCTGAAACTTGAATACTCCCAGATAGAACTAATTACGGCGAACGTCAAACCCCGCACGCACCGTCACAAATCACGTGCATAATCTAATCACGCTGGAGGAACTGATCATTGCCGCCCTCACGCCAATTCAATCGTGGCTAACTGATCTGGCTTCTCTAACTTAACCTTAACTTGACTCAGAAATAATAATAACTCTAGTCAACACATAACAACTCAATACGCACTCTTCCTGAGTGTCCTTGTACCACGAGACCGAGCTGTCTCCAAATAACCTTTCCGGAATACCATTCCCTCATCGCACACACATCCGCATCTTTGACTGATACACTCATTTCTGATAATTCTCCTACGAATCCGAAGTCATTTTATCCTTTTCCTCCAAATTCTACTCTGCAAGTCAAAAATATCATAGAATATTTCGTGCCTTTTATCAATAACTACTGCAAAAGCTCGATTCGTAACCATACCACGGGCTCGAAATCCTTAAGCTCCGCATTTTCAACCTTTGAATTCACTAGGACCATTATTGAGAGTCACCCACTCTGACTTGGTCTCGAATATAATCAACTCTGAGGCTCTGTTGGCAGCACATGAACACCTATCTTAATAAAGCACCCGACTGAATCACTCCCCTTGTAAATCACCTCTGTACGAAGCATAAGTCTTGATTCTTCCCGAAGCCCAAACACGAGCCGATAAATCCAACCATAGCACACCTTTACCAATTCCTTTGCTCAAATTACTACTTACATTCTCTTTCCTTAGCTGTAATAACCCATCAATATGCTAATACACAGAAATTTCTAGAATAGACGATCATGCAATCCAACTGTAGGAGGTGGGACACTCCCACTTAGCTTGAAGCTACCATTACACAACTCTGGAACCCACCAATATTCTTTCTTCATTGCTGAACTGATCTTGCGCCACCAATTTTACAAATCCCTCGAAATCCCTCCGTTAGCATTTCATGAACATTCTGAATCACTAGCAACGTTCACATATTTGGCCCCTTACTGAATAGCCGGTAAAATCTTTCGTAGAAACTTCGCCAACCACGCAACTGCTGACCTGCTCACAGGAGATAACTCACCTGTGGAAATTACACGCCGACATCTTCCAACGTCGCTGCATGATGTGTGGCTAGAATTCATGGTTTAACACATTAGGTGCCTTACATTTTATGTGTGTTAATGATGAAAATACACTTCGTATGTGCCTAATGGAGTCTATTTCATATGTAGGTGAATTGGAGATGGAAGCCGAGTTAAATGGATGCATAAACATCGAAAATACGCTTAAGAGTCGAAAAGGAGTGAACCGGGCTATAGCCGGACGTTTGGGCTGTAAAGCCTTGCCTAGCCAGGCGTTAGCCAGGCGTTTAAGCCCTAATGCCTGGCCTGTCCAGGCGTTAGCCAGGCGTTTGGGCCCTAACGCCAGGCCTGGCCAGCCGTTAGCCAGGTGTTTGGCCTGTAACGCCTGGTCCCTAGTCCGGTCAAATTCGAGTTTTGAAGATTTTAAGTGTTTCCTGGTTTGAATAGAAGTCTCCTACACATTTAGGGTTTGTCCTAAACATATAAATAGACCCAAAAACACAACTTGAAAAGGACGGATGCCATTAGAGACAAGAGACGCCTGTGGAATTCTACTCAGAGAAGCAAAACATTGATTTTTACAGCTTTTATTCATTACTTTGTAGTTTAATTATGCAGGTTATTTTAGAGTTGATTATTATGAGCATGAGTAGATAATTTCTTTAATCTAGGGTGTTGGTGGAACCCGTTGGGGAATGAATTTATTTTGATATTAATATAGCTTTTATTGGTTGATTAAACTCTATTTGTTCAACTACGTTCTTGTTGTAGTTGATTGAAGGGCCCTCAATTAGTTGTTCCTATTTATTATGTATCTACTTGAGAGCGAGTGCATATTTAGGTAGTTTTTTTGAACAACACCACTCCCAGTATAGACGAAAGTCATAACAGAGGGTTTAGAAGTTGGATTAGAAATAATGATACTTCGGGTGCAATCTAAAGTAAACTGTAATGCAATCTAGCTAGCGTAACTTGAGAGAGTACGTATAGTAAATTATCATAATTACTTGAGAGAGATTTATGGTAGATAGAGTGTTCATGATTGATAGAGACAACTAATCAAACTATAAGAAGTATCCAAGAAGGAAGTTCACCAACGGGGGATACCATGACCTTAGACCTTTATTATAATTGTTTACACCATATTGTTAGTTAATCTTTAGTTTATTAATTTTGTCAGTAGAAATAGTAAAACATTACCAATAGATATTCAAAAGTCTTGAGAAAATTGATTAAGTAAAAGTTTCGTATTCTGACGGCTTGATTGATACGTAAATTCCCTGTGGGATCGACTCTGGGCGTAATACCTCGGATTATATTTGCAGCGCCCGTTTAGTCTTTCTATAAGATATAGTTGAGCGTGATCACTGCACGGGGTACAATCACTACGACCTCAATAACCCATCCTGAGCCCATTCTCCTTCACCAACGGAACCAGTCTGTTCACTCCCTATGGACATAAGCTAGATATGCGACAATATCTTCCAATTCAAAGTTACGTTGTATCCATCTTCATATCAAGCAAATTTTTCTCGTTGCATCCAATTCCCCCGCCATATAATAGCCAATATTTCAAATTAAGCTCGTGGACCCAATCACCGTCTACTAAAATCCCCGAATCACTCTAAACTTTTCCTCAAGGTGCGTAGTTATCCTGCCACTGAACCCGTATTCTACTTTGCCACTCTCCCACTTTGGTCAAACTCATTCCTTTAAGCGACTACTCGACTTTCGCTTCTTACACCTGGCCTTCTAGAAGTTTAATCACTGCGTGACACTCCCCGCATGTCCTTCCTAATCCTTTGTTGCTCAGTTGTTTCCTTATATCAATATCTATCTCTATAGCACTTGAACTGAGAGATCGCTACTAACTTCCACCCTTTCTGAAGATCCTTATTCTCGAGCCGCTAACATCGAAAACACCTATCCGATCTTGAACCACCGCACACCGCGATCTCTGACAGCCACTTCCCCGACACCATTTCACAATATCCTGCCTAAAGGCGAATTGAAGAAGATCATAACACCGGCAAAAACATTTAATCGAGGAAGAGGACACCACGTCGCAGATGAAAATTCAACCACAGTTGAAAACATCAAGTCTCGTTACTCCATCAACCCAGACCTGAACATTCATAGTCCGGTTGCCTTTCCTCCATCGGAAATGAAATACTAACACTGAGCTGAAACGGTAGAACAGCCTTTCGCAAAGCGACGACAATAACCCCATCAAATACGTAGGGAGAAACATCATGTACCATATATGTAGTACCATTACAATCCCTCAATTTTCGATTTATAGCAAGTGTTTCACGTAATATTGAGTAGGAAGGAAACATAGGTATAAGCCTCAAAGGAATCAAACGCACGATGAAGAATCAAAAAGGGAAGTACTCCTAACAGCCCCATAGCCTCTAGAAGATAAGTACAGATGTCTCTGTACCGATCCGCAAGACTCTACTAGACTTGTTCATGACTCGTGAGACCTAAGGGAACCTAGCGCTCTGATACCATGTTGTCACGACCCAAAATCAATCTAAAGGACGTGATGGCACCAGGCACCACTGTCAGGCATGCCAACATAAAATAGTTGATTAAATTCTCCTTTTTTTATAATTTTGAAATCATTTCTTTTCATTACTTTAAATAGCAAATAATGAACTTCCACAGAGTAACGAGATGTCTTCAACAAATTCAAATAATGAATAAATCCTATAGTCATCCCAGAACCCGGTGTCACCAGTGCATGAGCAATTTTTAGGAATTTAAAATGCAATACAATAACTGTCGGAATACAAACTGGACAGAAGAAAAAATACAATACGTTGGAAGGAGACTCTGTTGGTTGCTGATCGTCTCATAAGATGCAGCTCACCGAAGTCCCCGTACCAGCCATGCTGCTGCGCCCACGAGGCCACCATCCATACATGTACATGTACATCAAAAATATATAACAAGTGTAGTATGAGTACGAAAATAAAGCGTACTCAGTAAGTATCCCGTGTAACCTCGAAGAAGTAGTGACGAGGGGTCGACTCCAACACTTACTAGTGGTCCAATAATATCAGGTACGGTGAAGAAGTGAATAAATATGAAACAGAGTAAATATATGAAACCAACAAGTATAATTTACGTGGTACAATTCCCTTCTTTACCATTTACTCATCTCTCAACTAGCAAGTTCCCTCCGTAACTGATGCATATACATAGATACAGTGGATTTCATTAAGAGGTTGTCATAATTCAAATAAGGGGGAGACCCTCAGATACACTGGCTTCTAGCCAAATATTACACACGATTCCATGAGGATAATATATATATATAGTAAATGTCGAGGCATACGGCCCGATCCAACATAAAAGTAAATTGTGCACTGTCGAAGGGTCGAACGACGCGGACCATAGATGCATCTATTAACCTGTCGAGGCGAACAATTCTCTCCCATGAGAGTGTGGAACATAATCCTGCCGAGGCGAACGGCTCGATCCCATAAGAGTAGTAGAAGGAAAATACCCTGCTCACGCAACATATATGCGACGCCATTACACATATATTTCTTAAGCTATTATAATATTCATCAATTCCTGTCGAAATTAGGGAGTTCAAACAAAACCTTTTAAATCTTAAATTCTTAAATTTTAAATTCTTAAATTTCAAATCCTCTCAAAACATTTAATAAGTGAACTCAATATCGCTCCCTCTCAAGGCAAACAATAAACATAAATCAATAACAATATCAACAAGGCATGATGTAAGCCTAAAACTACCCCGACATAGGCATAACTAGTAGCTACATATGGACTCTCGTCACCTCGTGCATACGTAGCCCCCCACAAATAGTAGCACATAATTTATTATTTCACCTATGGGGACAATTCCCTCTTACAAGGTTAGAAAGGAGACTTACCTCGCTCCGAAGTTTCATAACCAGCTTCCAAGCCCTCCCGACGACTCAAACCGATGCACAATGCTCCAAAACTAGCCAATAATTATACAAATCCATTAATATACGCTTGACTAATCATTATAATCCAATTCATAACAATTTCTAACCCCGATTGAAAAGTCGATAAAAATCACCCTCGGGCCCACGTGCCCGGATTCCGAAATTTTTCAAAGATAAATATTACCCATAACTTTACGAACCCAAATATATAATTTACTCTCAATTTCATTCCCAATTTCGTGGTCAAAATCCAATAATTCCAATTTTCTTGGTTTTACTTCAAAATCCCAACTTTCTACAAATTTCCTTGCCTAAATCCATATATGAACCTTGTATTTACTCAAAACTAGTAAAAACCACTTACCTCATGCTTGGTGATGAAAATGGCACTCCCAAGGTTCTCCAAAAATTGGCTCCCTTGAAACAACTGAAGGGAAATGAGCCAAAGCCCTGATTTTAAAAGGAAAATGCCCAGCCCCGATTTTCGCACCTGCGGTCACTCGACCGCTTCTGCGGTTCTGCAAGTGCGGCCCAACCACCGCTTCTTCGGTTCCGCAGGTGCGGCCCAACCACTGCTTCTGCGGTTTTCCACCAGACCCCTCAACTCCGCATCTGCGTCTCCCTGCGCACAGGTGCGGTCCTGCTTTTGCGGATCTCTGCCGCATCTCCGGCCCACAACTTCCCCAGCAAAATCCGCTCCTCCGAGTCCATTCCCGCTCCTGCGGGCTCGCACCTGCGGCCCTCTTCACGCAGATGCAACCACACCAGATGCTCAGCTGCAGCAGCCCTTCCTCAAATCCCATTTTTGACCCGTTAACTATCCGGAATCCACCCGAGGCTCCCGGGACCCCGTCCAATCACACCAACCAGTTTCAAAACATAATACGGACCTGCTCGAAGCCTTAAATCACATCAAACAACGCCAAAACCATGAACCACACTCAAATTAGAGATTAATGAACTTTAGAACTTCCAACTTCAACATTCGATGCCGAAACCTATCAAATCATGTCCAATTGACCTCAAATTCTGCACACAAGTCACATTTGACATTACGGACCTACTCCAACTTCCGAAATCAGAATTCGACCCCGATATCCAAAAGTCCACTTCCGATCAAACTTCTCAAAAACCTTCAAATTTCTAACTTTAGCCAAATGACTCCAAAATAACCTACGGACCTCCGAATTTACTTCTGATCGCGCTCCTAATACCAGAATCACCATTTAGATCTACTCCCAGACTCGGAATCCCAAACAGACATCAATAACACTGAAATACACTTCAACACAAATTCATGAATTTCATCCAAAATGCCAACTTCCATAATAGGCGCCGAAATGCTCCTGGGTCATCCACAACCCGATCCAGACATACGCCCAAGTCCGAAATCATCATACGAACCTGCTGAAACCTTCAAATCCCGATTCTGAGGTCGTTTACACGAAAATCCGATCTTATTCGATTCTTCCAACTTAAAGCTTCCGAAACGAGAATTCTCTTTACAATCAACTCCAAAGCTCCCAGAATTCAATTCCGACCATATGTACAAGTCATAATACCTGAAGTGAAGTTTCTCATGGCCTCAAACTGCTGAACGACGTGCTAGAGCTCGAAATGAAAGGTTGGATCATTACATACCCCGATATCAAAAAGTCCACTCGCGGTCAAACTTTCAAAAATCTTCAACTTCCAGCGTTCGCCAAACGACCCCAAAATGACCTACGAACCTGCAAATCAACATGTAAATGCGATCCTAAGACCAGAATGACCATACATAGGTATTCTCACTCTCGGAATCCCAAACGAATATCGATAACATTAAAATACACTTCAACCTAAACTTATAAAATTCTTCCAAAATGCTAACTTTCCATAATAAGCACTGAAATGCTCCGGGGTCACTCATAATCCGATCTGGACATACGCTCAAGTCTGAAATCATCATATGAACCTAGTGGAACTTTTAAATCCTGATTCCGAGGTCGTTTACTAAAAAGTAAAACCTTAGTCAATTCCTCCAACATAAAGCTTCTGAAATTAGAATTTTCTTTCCAAATCAACTTCGAACTTCCCAGAATTCAATTTCGACCACACGTACAAGTCATAATGCCTGCATTGAAGCTACTCATGGACTCAAATTGCCGAACGATGCGTTAGAGATCAAAACGACCAGTCGACTCGTTACAGGTAGCATCACCACTAGCAGAGGGAGCAACACAACCAGCAGAGTCAATGTAATGACCCGACCGGTTGTTTTGAGAATTATCATCTATTTTGGTGGATTAAGGTCTCGAGTAGTTTCATATTGTGTATTGTAACTTGCGTGTGTGGTCGAGTTTGATTTTTGAATGATTCAGGATTGATTTGGAAGAATAATTCTTGTTTTAGAAGCTTAAGTGAAAAGAGTTTACTAGAGTTTGACTTTTATGAAGATGACTCTGAAATGGTATTCTGATAATTCCAATAATTTCATATGGTGATTTTGGACTTAGGCATAAGTCCAGATTTGGATTTGAAGGTCCGTATGTTGATTTGATGCATTTTGGAGAAATTTAGAAAGTTGAAGGTTTGGAAGATTGAGAAGTTTAACCGGGAATTGACTTTGTTAATATCAGATTCAGATTTAGATTTCGAGAGTTGACATAGCTTCGTTGTGTCATTTGGGACTTGCATGCAAAATTTAACGTCATTCCAGGTTGATTTGATAAGATTCAACGCAGGTTGTAGAAGTTGAAAGTTCATAAGTTCATTAAGTTCGATTTGAGGTGTGATTCATAGTTTTGATGTTGTTCGATGTGATTTGAGGCCTCGAGTAAGTCTGTGCTATGTTATGAAATTGGTTGGTATGATTGGACGGGCACTTGGGGGCCTCGGGTGTGTTCCGGATGGGTTATGGACCATTTCCTTCTATTTTTGGACTACTGATTTCTGTCATCTGGTGTTCTTCATTGCTTTCACACATGTTCTTTCGTGTTCTCATAGTGTTATGGTGGTTTCATGTACTTTATTCTTCGTTGTCACGAAGAGGCGACCGCATTCGCGAAGGTTGAGGAACTTATGATGTCGGGTTCGTGTTCTGAGTCAAGTGATCGCGTATAAGGGAAGATGGAAGGGGCATCATGCCTTTGTTGTCCGCGATCGCGTGGGAGCAACCGCGCTCGTGTAGTGAGCTGGAGGTTGTGTGTCGCGTTTGCGACTTCTTTTACGTGTTCGCGAAGAAGGTTTGGTCATTTGTTATCATTTTGTGTTTGCAATCACGGGTGATGTTTTGTGATCACGATGAGTAAATCACTAGGCAGAATATAAGTACTCTATTTCTAGGGATTTTGATATTTTATCACTTTTTGAGTTAGAGAGCTCAGATTTGAGCAATTTTGGAGGGATTTTGTGACTTAGCATGTGTTCTGATTTTGTTTTGCGGGATTTAGTTAATGGAATGTTTTGATTGGTATGATGTATATTCTACTTGTGATTCAGAGTTGGGGATGGGATCCTTGAATTTTCATATGGTTTGATATGTTTGAACGGGGCGACGTGCCGCGGTGGAGTTATATTAGGATGAGATCCTTGTGATTAGTTCATATGTTTTGATTCTCCCTTGTGAAATTGATTTGTAGTATGGTACTGATAGAAAGTTGTGCCTATCAAGCTTGTTTGATAGTTCTTATATGTGTTTTTCCTTGCATATTCAGTCATATTTGCATTGTGCTTATTGGATTTTAGCTTTCAAGGTGTGTGCCCAAGTGATGTTAGATATGATATGTTGATTTGAGTGAATGGTTATGAGATATTCATGTTTCTTGCATCGTTGTCTGTGTTGTGAAGGTTTGGAACAAGGTTCTAGCTGATACGAGGTTAATTATCGGTGATGGATTTATTATGGGCATGTATGGTGGTCATAAATGTTGTTATGGGCATATGTGTGGTATGTTACATCATGTGGTTGTACCTTGTGGGTGTATGCATGAGTTATTGCAGCTTCTTGAGGCTGATACAATGTGTTTATGTTGAAATCGGGTCTTTGGGAAAGGATCGGATGGTGAAAAGTATTTGGTTCAAAGGTTTATCGGTGTGGGTAGAAGGAATAATCTTCAGTTGAGATGGTGTTGTCAAGACTGTGTGGATTGGCGTGACGTGGAATCACCCGTGAGTATGTGTATGAGTACATTCAGGGATTTGATGACTTCGGGATGGTTCTTGGCATGTTTGAGGACGAATGTTTGTTTAAGAGGGGAAGAATGTAACGACCCAATCTGTCGTTTTGAGATTTAGCGTCCCGTTCGGTGGCTTAAGGTCTCGAGTAGCTTCGTATTGTGTATTGTGACTTGCATGTGTGGTAGAGTTCGATTTCGGATGATTCAGGATTGATTTGGAAAAATAATTCTTATTTTAGAAGCTTTAGTGAAAAGAGTTGACCGGAGTTTGAATTTTGTGAAGACGACTCTGGAATTGTGTTCTGATGATTCCAATAGCTTTGTATGATGATTTTGAACTTAGACGTAAGTCCGTATTTGGATTTGGAGGTCCGTATGTTGATTTGATGCATTTTGGTGAAAGCTGGAAAGTTGAAGGTTTGGAAGGTTGAGAGGTCTGATCGGGAGTTAACTTTGTTGATACCGAGTTCATATTTTGATTTTGGGAGTTGGTATAGCTCCATTGTGTCATTTGGTACTTGCATGCAAAATTTGATGTCATTGGGGGTTGATTTGATATGATTCAGCGCGAGTTGTAGAAATTGAAAGTTTATTAAGTTCGATTTGAGGTGCGATTCATAGTTTTGATATTGTTTGATGTGATTTGAGGCATCGAGCAGGTCCGCTTTATGTTATGGAACTTGTTGGTATGATTGGACGGGGTCTCGGGGGCCTCGAGTGTGTTCTGGATTGACTACGGGTTATTTCCTTCTATTTTTGGATTGCTGATTTATGTCATCTAGTATTTTTCATCGCGTTCGCGTAGTGTTATCGTGGTCTCACGTACTTTGTTTTTAGCGGTCGATAAGAGGCGACCCTGTTCACGAAGGTTGAGGAACTTATGCTATCGCGTTCCCGTTCTGAGTCACGCGATCGCATATAAGGGAAGCTGGAAAGGGCATTAGGCCTTTGTTGTCTGTGATCGAGTGGGAGAAACCGTGTTCGTGTAGTGAGCTGTAGGCTGTGTGTCGTGTTCACGGCTTCCTTTACGCGTTCGTGAAGAAGTTTTGGTCAGCTGTTATTATTTTTGTCTCCGCGCTTGCGAGTGATGTTCCGTGATGAGTAAAACACTGGACAGAATATAAGTACTCTATTTTAAGGGCTTTTGATATTTTATCACTTTTTGAGTTAGAAAACTCGGATTTGGGAGATTTTGGAGGGGAGTGTTGGATTGGGCTAAGTGTTCTTTATCTGGGTTTGATTATATTTCATGATTCCATATTTGTTTTTAGTATTAAATTAGTGAATTGAATTGGAGAAAGAGAATTTTTGTAAAAACTTTCAAAAATATAAAATGAGGATTTGAAGGCCGATTTGATGTCGGAATTGGATAATTTTGGTGTGGTTGGACTCGTATCGGAATGAGTGTTTGGATTTTTTTGAATTGTCGGCTTCCGAGGTGCAATTCCGGGGTTAAATTTTTGGGTTGACTTTTTAGTTTTCATTAAAGATCGAAGCTTTATTATCCAGAAATATTTTTATGATTTTTATTAACGACGGTAAGTTATTTTGGCTAGATTTCAGCCGTCCGGAGATTGTTTCACACGAGAGGGTCAGTTTAGAGTATTGATTTGGCTTCTTTGAGGTAAGTGTCTTTCGTAACTTTGCGTGAGGGAAACTACCCCTTAGGATTTGAGTTGTTTGTGTTATTTTTGTTATGTGAAAGCCGTGTACGCGAGATGACGAGTGCGTGTCTCGGACTTATATGTTGAAATTGACCGATTTAGACTCTTAGGTTTCTTTTATGTATTTATTTTGGAATTGTTAGGACATGTTCTATCTTTTATTCGTCATGTCCTCTATCACATGCTTTATTTGAAGATGTCGTTACATGTCACATTCTTTACTTACCGAGTTTGCTCTTATATGCTTTATTTGAAGTTGTTATTACTATTATCATTATGTGGTTTCTTTTATTGTGGAGCTCTTATTTAAAATTGTTGTTACATGATATCCTTTTGTTTCCAGGATATTCTCATGCATTTAGAAGTAGTACTAGTCGTATCATTTCTTTCATTGTTAGCCTAACTCATACATTAGAATCTGAAGTTTGTCATTTAATGAAAATACTTTCACTATCGAGTTTATCCTTAAACAATTAACTGGAATTGAGTCTATCGAAAGTCGTTAATCTATTTTAATTGATGTTGTGTTTAAAGAGGGTGTTGTTCCTTGTTGAGTTACTTTCCCGTTTATTTTGTGTTATTGAGATTCTACACACATTGTGTTTGAGCCGTGGGCTATTTATTATGAAAATATTGATATTGTTGTATCTTTGGAACAGTTGTGGCTTATAGGCACTTGTGTACGAGTTGAGATGTCGTGTTGTTGTGATGTTAGCACATGTGAATTGTTGTATGGTTTGGTTGTTGTTATGTGGGGTATAAGGGTGGTATTTATTTATCCACGTACTTATTATTCTTTCTTAAATATATTTATGTATAATTTTAAATTTAAACATTTCATTTAATTATATGATAGGTGCAAGGTCTTGATAGAATTGTGCAATTTATGTAGGTGGCGAGCTCCAACTAATTATTTTCAAAATTGCTTTATTTACTATTCCGAACATCATGTTATTTTGCATTATTAGACTCATAACCATGCGGTACCTTATGCTTCTGTTATAGGGACTCTCATGTATGCTATGATATGTACTAGACCTGATATTTGCTTTGATGTTGGCATGGTTAGCAGATTTTTGTCTAATCCTGGACGAGATTAATTGAAGGAGTATCAAGTAATCATGTGTTGTTGATTCCACCATGGAAGCCGAATATATGGTTGCCTCTAAGGCAACCAAAGAGGATATTTGGCTCGAGAACTTTCTGTGAGAGCTTAATGTAGTCCCTTCAGTTCAAGCACCAGTTGTGCTTTATTGTGACAATAGTGGTGTAGTTGCAAACTTGAAGGAACCACGAGCCATAAAAAGAATAATCATATTGAGCGTAAATATCATTTAATCGGGACATAACTCAGAGAGGTGATGTAAAAATATTGAAGATTGCGTCATACAACAATTGGCAGACTCTTACAAACAGCTTGTCACACAAGACTTTTGACAAGCATTTAGAAAGAATGGGTATTAGAGTTGTAGACGCATGGTTATGAGTCTAAGTGTTAGATTGTTGGGATATACTATTAACTAATTGGTTTAGTTATAGTATTATATTTTATTCTTTATGGAACAATTATTTTTTTGATTTATTCAATTCAATAAAGTATTATTTTGAATAAATCGTTTGTTACATATGTGTCCTTTAAATATGTAGTAGACGATTTAGTGTATGGAATCTTAGCTCATGCATAGAATATTAAATTGTCGATTTCTATAATTAATAAATTATATTCACAATCGAAGATATTGTTGGGAAAGATATTTTAATGATTGTAGCACAAGATTAAAGCATAATTGGTCTTGATTATGGGAGGGATTTTACTCCAACTTCTTGTGCTAGTATACTTAGTGTATATTGAACGGACCAAGTAGAAAAAAGATATTTTTGTACTGAATATATAAAATATTTTCTCTGATTCATTATAAGCTTATACTCCTAATCTTGATATAGTTATTATGATCATGGTGATTTGTTTATTATTTTGATTTATCAAAAGGTATAACTTTATTCAGAGTTAGTGTATGTCTAATAGATTGGAAAATAATAAATAGCATTTGTGAAATAATAATTAGTTGACAGAATCCATGACTCGACCTTGAGTTTGATAATACCCCTTTACGTAGGCTTATAAGTTTTCATGTGAAAACCCGGACGGTAATTTTGTATCCATCACATGAAATAGTTTAAGCGAAATTATAATGGATTTAATTAGTTGATTAAATTAAATTATCAGTAATTTAATTTAATTAACTGGTATTTGTAATCTTAATATTGGGAGTTAAAATAAGTGTTGGTGAATTTTGAAATTCATATTGAGGAGTTCAATTGCTATAATTGGTAACCTCTTATTATTTTTGTAGTCCCTGATATATCTAGTAAATCCTTGACAGACTTGGGAAGAAATTTACTTGGGAGAAAAGTTTTATGTTTGAGTTGGACTAGGATTCTACTACTAGCAGAATCCTACAAGTTTTTTGGCCAGATTTTTGGCTTAATTTCGGATCTACAAATAGAAGAATAGTTTTTCACCAAATAACTCACTCTTCAGAGTAGTAATATTTGCCCACACAAATATTTTAGCAGAAGACTGCAGTCTTGGGTTCTTGTTATGTGAACGAGTTGTGTAACAATTTTGAGAGGTTAGTGCTTCTAATTTCCATAATTCAATCATTGTTTAGATTGCATGTTTGTGATACCCATGTTTATGCTTGCTTCCGTTACGCATGTTCTAACACAATTAACTTCAATGTGTACCCATATAAATTCCCCGAGTTCTTTATTGGTAAAACAATCTTACAAATTCCAAAAAAAATTTCACGATTCAATTAAGAATCTGTTGATTACCAAGATAGCATTTGGACATAGATTCAGTTGAAACTTGAAAAAAAGTTGAATATATATGAGGTGAAAAATATCTTTTGAAAGTTGAAATTGTTGTTGGACTGCGTTTTACTTGAAAAAAGTTAATTTTTTATGAATAGAAAACTTCAAAAACTTGAACAAGTAGTCTAAGGACATGTTTGTCCATAAATTTTTTTTTTTCCGAAAACGTGTTTGTCCATAAAAATTTGTAAATTGTTTGTAGATTTTCGAGAAAGAGTTTTTCAAAAAATAAAAAAGTGGTTTGACCATTTTTTTTCAAATTTTCAGGAAAACTTTTTTTTTCTATTCACAAAACTGCAATATTTTTCAAGTAAAATATATGTCCAAACATAATTTTTATTTTTAAATCATTTTTCAACTTAACTTCAAATACTTTTTTTTTTTTCAAAAATCACAATTTTATGTCCAAATGTCTACTAAACCACTTTTTGAAACTTAAAAAATTCATCTTCCCCAAAAACTAATCACTTTTTTATAGTCACATAATGTTTTCTTTTTCAAAAAAAAAAAAGCAAAAAAGAACTTATGGCCAAACGGGATTCAAATATCTTAAAACTTACTCTGCAATTTTTCTTTCCAACAACTAATATGACTGGCAATTCACATCCTTTAAAGATAATTGCTAATTCTTGAATTCAGCTAACGGCGTTAATTTTATGGTTGACAAATATTGTAAAAATTGTGCGGGGCGCCCTATTTGGTCGCCCCCATTTAATCTATACCTATATTTTTTAAAAGTTTTAACTTGTACCCACTTTTTAAACAACTTCAGCCCCCTTTCTCCTCCTCATCCTCCTTCGTTTTCTTCCTCTTTCTTCTGCTGTTGTTGGTGCTGCTATGAAACTTCAGTTCATAAGGATGAACTTTCTGCTGAAGATTAATGTTTGATGCTTATGTATTTCGACCAACCTAATAACTTCCAAACAAATAAAGTTAAGAATGCTGAAGTTCAGCAAATATAAACAACAACTTCAGCTCCTAGAATGCTGAAGTTCAGCAAATACAAAACATACTTCAGCCCTGAAGTTCATCACAAACATAACAAAGCTTCAGCAACATGCTGAAGTTCAACAAATATAGAACAAAACTTCAGCCAAAACATGTTTATGTTCAGCATGTACTTCACCTTATTTTTTTGAAAAGCATCTTCTGATGAAGTTTTTTGAAAAAAGTTTTACGACAAAACTAATGAATCCAGAACAAAACTTCACCTTATTTAGTGCTGAAGTTTTTATAAATGAACTAAATAACTTCAGCATATTCTGCTGAAGTTCAACAAATAGAGAACAAAACTTCAGCTAGTAGAATGCTTATTCAGCCGTCTACTAGAATGCTGAAGTTTGTGTAATTGCCTTTGCTACTTCAGGCTCGTATGCCTAAAGTTTAGGCGAAAAATGGGTACACTTGTAAAAAAAAATTTGTAAAGCAGATATAAGTTAAAACATGACCCAAAAAATAGGTATAGATTAGTAAGGGTAGCCCATGCTGCGCATGGGCCCAATAACACTATGTTTAAGTTGAGATAATTAGCAAGAGTAAAAGAATTTCTTAATTTATATACGTTAATCTTATTTACTTATCATTTTTACAAGCAAGGTGATTATTTGTTTTGGCGTTTCAACTTTTTGAAATGAAAATATATTTTTCCTCAAATTAAGGCATATAGTTTAATATTTATTTTTCTTTATTATTTTTATAGATATATCAATGCCCTTGGATCCCAATTAAATCCTTTTTTTTCTCTCAATTCTTCTGTAATTTTTTTAGGTTTTTCATTAATTTTTATAAAAGTTATTAGCATAATAAATGTCCTTCTATTTGATTAGAAAATTTATCTTTAATATCATTGTAAAGAAACTAATACCTTCGGCAATATTGCACTAAATTTGCACCAAGTTAATCACGTCGCTTGATAAGACTAAATTACTGGATTTTGCCTGCTTATCAACTATTTTAGATTTTTTTTTCATATCGATATTATGTGCATAATTCATCTTTCTTCTATTATTAATTATTGAATAAAAATGTTCACTTCCTTTGAAATAATCTTATATTACGTCTAGAGTATTAGATTTGTATGTTTCTTTATTTTTGATAAATTTTCTATATTTTATTCTTACAAAAGTAATTTCCTTTACTCCAATAAATACCCTGTATCACTTTCATTATATTAGGTTTCTACCTTGTTTCATTTTTGATAAATTTTCTACAATCTATTGTAAGAAACAATTTTTTACTCCAACCAAAACTAAAATTAAACTCTGATAGGAGTACTAGGTTTGGACATCAAAATACTAATTCAACATTTTCATCCACAAAAGTTTTGCAAAATGACTACAAAAATGTGCACACATATAGATATAGAATAAATGGTCAGATGGGCCCACATTTCCAAAGCTATGCATATCTTAAGGGTGATGAGCAAATGACATAATAAGCAAAGGGCAGTTTAAATAAATCACTCAAACATTTATACAGTAAGATTCTTTTTTCACCAATCATATTACTCCATTGTAATTGAAATGACTAGAATACACTCTAAATGCCAGTAAACACTCCCCACTAACGGCGTTAAATCACTCCTCTGCTTCGTTTGTTTGTTTGGTAGTACTTTTTTACTTATCGAAAGTTGATTTTATTAATTTTTGGAGTTAAACCGAACTCATTTAGTTCATCTTTATTGCATAACATATTTGTCATTCAAATCAAAAGTGCAGCAAAATACTATCAGTATGAGTTTTATTTTCCTCATATCTAAATGATGAACAAAATACCTGCTAAATCACTTTAACTTATTACTTGGACTTTGGAAAAGAGAAAACAACAAGAATCAGAGGCGGACCTAGGATTTTAGTACAGCGGGAGTATAATTATATACTAATTATTAGCAATAAAATTTGATGTGCAACTCTTTGAAATCTTAACAAGTATGATGATTAATCATCCAAGTATAAACAAAAAGAAATTCTAAAAAGGAGAAAGCACTGAAAGGGGGAGATTTTTTCGCAAAATGGATACTACGGGAAGTAAAAATGTTTGATTTAAACCTTTTTCAAGCTTTAAATTTTTTATTTTTTTCTCAAATAAAAAAAGGGTCAATGATCAAAAGGGTGTTCAAACTTCAAAAATTAACGAAAGAAATCAAGATTAAGGGCATATTAATGTCAAAAAACTAAAAAAGAGTCTCAAACTCTTAGTTTCAATTGCCGGTCGGAGTTTACGGATATCCATTACCATGTCAAAGTGATTGTTAAAGAAATTTGTGACAGCATGATCTGTATTTTTCTATTTGTGGAGCGATAATTTGTTATTTGAAGCTTCTAATTTTAAGGGAGGAATTTGAAAAAGAATAAAATTAATTAACTTGACTATTATGCATGAATACTAACTACATTTGAATTCAATAAAGTATAAAAGTAATAAATAATGCCACATCTTTCTTCTTAAAAAAAAAAATAATAAGGTGGTGGCAAAATAATTGTATTTTTCTATTTATGGAGCAATAAGTTGCAATTTGATGCTTTTTAATTTTAAGGGAGGAATTTGAAGAGAATAAAATTAATTAAGTAATACTAAACTATAATTGGCTTCAACAAAATATTTTAAAAAAATAAAGTTCTTTAGTACACTAATTCAAAATAGAAAGAGAATTAGTGTATAAAATGGAAATAGGAAGGTAAAAAAGTTTGAGCAAGTCTCGAACCCACGTCCTCATGCAAAAGGAGGAATCCAAAGTGTGACCCCATAAGCACTCCTTTCGTCTCCCTTTCCCTGTATGGGGGCACAAGAAAAATACTTAATGGGTCCCAGCTGTATGTACAAACATATATAAAATACATATATAAAAATTTTGTCGAGGCTGACGGGATCCCGTAACCCCTCAACCTACAACATAAGTCCGCCTCTGACAAGAACATAGGAAACGTTTCCGTAGATAAAAATTAGTTTCTACTCTCCATCACTGTGACAGAACCAAAAGAGTCGTGAATCAGTTTAAAGTAAAGGGTCTCCTGTCTTAAGTTTAAATAAGTGAATTTAACTTATACGCACTTGACCTTATAAAAAACTTGTCTACATTATCAATGTATGTTTACTTGTTGTAGTTATGATCTATTTTATTTTTTGAATTATTAATTACTTCTTATGATAGTATATAAAAAATTAAACTCTTATATTTAGTACTTCAACTTTCAAATGATCGAGCGTTACTCTTGTTTTTCTTTTTTTTTCCTTCTCTTTTGTTTTTCGGCTCTCTATTTACCTTTTCAACAACCTTATTAAATATTAGGATTTACAGATTATGGATCCTTGTGTTGACTGATTAGAAACCTCATCACCTAGTCATATTAAATGCTACTATGTCGGCCATTCATATACTAACAAGTTATAATTAAATGTCTGTCTAAATATACCCCCAGTCCCCTTCAAGAAATTTCAGCGTAGTAGATAACATTATCCTTGAGAGATCAAAGACAGATTGCTACTTTCTAAATGTTAACGAAGGGGCCCCCAAATTCAAGCTAGGTTATTCGTGTGTTTCTTGTAACTACAAAAGGTACTGTTCGTTTGTCGGCATCGTTTCTATTCTTTGCTTTAAAAAATACAGACAACTTCGTTTCAATACATAATCTTCATAGGAATTAACAAGATTATCCTTGTTGCTATACTTCCCCCTATTTTAATAGGTACCAGTGATTTGCAGTTGCCAGTGGGAGTTTCCGCAAGTATTTAAGTTTAGTGCAATTTTGGATTTGACACGTGGTGAAATTGGTAGTAATTGCAAACAATTCAAATGGACAATGACCGTTGACGGTTTAAACGATAAAGCAACTTTTCAAGTGTTCAAACTTTTGGCCAATCTCACAGAAATCCCTAGTGTCGTAACTCGGTTCAGATTCGTGAAAGCAGCAATATCAAAAGGAACAAAAACTAGATACCTCACGGTGATCTATAAACTAATCTTCGAATGTTCACCTTAACCGGAGCAAGTTGGCAAGTTGGTGTCTTTTTCTGATTTCCAAAACTCAGTATCGTTCTCTTTTCCTTTCGTTGCAAATAGAAGAGGCTTAGTTTTTGCATCAATCGCACACAGACTCCCAGACGTTACACTAAGCTGCGTTTCTTAGATTGTTGGATACAAGACAATGAACTGGCACTTCGATCCACTGAAAAGGGAGCAGAGGAAAGGGCAAAATGAAACAAAAGGTTAAAAAGGATAAAATATAAAAACAACACACTTAATTGGGAACAAAAGTATTTGACCACTTAATTCGTTCTGATATACAAATCCACTGCGATTTGCATTTACTACTGCAAAATCGTCCTCCTCCTGCAACCTTAAATAATATACTTCCGCAGATACAGTCCCTAGAAAGCCAGCCACTGGAACGTCATCATAGCACTTTCCAGATCTCGCTACTTATCCAAATCCTAGAGGTGCCTGCCTTCTGATCATCTTCATAGAAGGCCGGCAAACTTTACACCAAACAAGCAGATGCCCTAAATTAAACCACAAGGTCAGGCGCCATTAACTACAAAACATAATCAAGGTAGTGGTGACAACGTTTACGGTTAAACTCCAACAAGCTTCCATAGGTTCGGTCTGCCACTCCAATAAAGAGAGCTTCAGTATCAGGGCTGAAGGATATCCCAGCAATCTCGCCAAACAAATCAATCTCTTGACAGGCACCATAATCAGATTGGGTATCGAAAATGTGGACAAAATCAGCTGGCTCAGCCATGGCCATGAAGCGTCCATCTGATGTGAACTTGATTGCACGGATAGCACCCATCCTTCCCTTGAGTACTGCTATAGACTGTGATGTGTTCCTTATATCCCACAATCTGCAAGTGGTGTCTTGGTTACCAGTTGCCAAAGTTGTTCCATTCGGGTGCCAAGCTGACGCAAATGAATAATCTAGGTGACCTTTTAGGTTGCTGACAACCTGAATCATCAGGCAAAGGTCAACACATGAGCAACTAATCATTGAAAGGGTTAAAAGGTTAACACCCCCTCGTTTAAAAGATATGGATGAGACCAACCTTCCCGCTTTGAGCATCAGCAATTAGACATTCTGGACTATCACCAAGGACAGCAAGTAGTTTACCATCTGGGCTAACAGAGGTATTCTGCAATGAAATAGAGAGTTGTGAGTAGAGATCCAACGTGAATTGTCAAAGTTGTGATACTACTACATATGAGGAAATTTAAAACCCTGCTACTCACATTAACAGACCAAGGGAATGTATAACGACTGGTGCAAGCAAAGTTTTTGGCATCGAAAACTCTGACTTGCTGATCATTATTAGCAGTGATTACCCTCCTCGAACCACTGCAAAGAACCATATAAGCATTGGTACAACAGTCTCCACAACAAATTCAAGAAAAGCTACAGAAAGACAATTTCAGGGACTTACGTCGGACTATAACAAATATCCACAGCATTAGTTATAGCATTCTCTTCGTTACTTATTTTTGTACTGAATGCAACTTCAGGATGGTGTAGATACTGCACAAGTTAAAATCATATCAGTATCCATTACTTCAGCAAGAATACAAATCTGTTCAGACAGTATATTATCATCCTACCTTACAGATAAGCTCCCCTTGGAAACCACCAGCAGCCATTAAACCATCTCTGACAGCCAAAGTGCTGATTTGCACTCGAGAAAGTGTTTGAGACACTGATCCAGGGTATTTCTGCACAAACCAAAGAGCTAATTCTTGACCGCCAAAAGTCATTTAACCATATAATGATAGAAAAATTCACAAAGCATTACTAACCATAGTGGGCACCAATGGCTTAGCAACATTTAGCACTTCCTTTCCCCTCCTGAGAAGTGAGGACCAGTGCATCACGGAGTAGTTTTGCATCAAATACACATCATGTTTTGATGTAGACCATAAGAGATTCCTCAACTGAAAAAAATATATAAACTGGTTGATACACTAAACAATGGACAGCATACAAGCTTCTAATGGAGATTTAAACTTGACATCACATAATACAAATACAAAAATATCCAATAAAGCAAAACAACAACTTCAGAATGCTGTCACTTGTTAAAAATAAACTTATCATAAAATATTTAAGAAGAATGCTGGCAGATTATGCAGCTTAAGAAAAACAAAGCATTATTTCTGCAAAGCAGTACTTGATCATGATATCTGAACCTAAGTTTTACTTGGATAATATCAGAAGCTATGCATGCAGTCGTGTACAGTTCAGTGTTCAGAGAGTTCTCAATAACAGTCTCAATCATATGGCTAGCGGAAGAGCGAAGTATCCAATTTGGAATAAATAACCTACACAAAGACAATGCAGAATGGACCACAAAAATCAATCGCCCCCTCTCTCCTTCGCTGGGTCAGGCTCCAGAAAAACAAAGAAAATAGCAGAGAACAACATATGAAAGCCCTAAAAACAAAGTTAAGTCGAAAGTCAGCATATAGTAAATATTAGTGGTCAATGACGTATAAGCTAGCGACTGAACAGCTGCTAGCCTGCTACAACTGAACAATCTACCACTCATACATACACATATCATCTGTGATAGAGCTGGTTTGTTAGAAAGCAAGTCGGGCAAGCAAACGAATAGTAATTCTTTCCTCATACTATAAATCGAAACAGAGAAGAAACCAAGAAGTCAGGAACTGCCAACTGTAACAATGACGAGAGAAAAAATGATGCAGCAAAAGAAGAATGCCAGGGAGACTCGAAAGAGACGCCTCACCACAATCTAGAACACTAGATGTAAAGAAAAGACGATGGGTGAGCAAGCTACACTAGCCTCGGTAATTGCCCATATAAAAGAAAACCCAACCCAAATAATGCATGATACATCTATGGAATCAAATAGCTTAATAGAAAGATTGCAAAGGCATGTGCCAAGTGCTGTAGAAAGGACCAACTAGGAGAGAGGAAAACTCTTGGGAGCAGTAAATAAGCAACTGAGCCCAAAGTTCACAAGTGATAATCAACGGTAGAACACCACATAACAAAGACAATAAATCAGCAACTACGCTCCCAAGTTCAAAATGTGGTTCATCAAGGCAGAACACCACACAAAATGCCACTGAAATTTTTTAAATGAATTCATGAACTCTCAAAATGAATGACACACACACAACTCAACCCCAAACTTCCCAACTAGTACACTACATAGCTAAGAAATGCAGTTGTCAGAAAGTTCAAAGGACAGCCCAACGGAATATCACAGATCAGTTAATCTTTTTACCCTAATGAAAAAAGATACTGACTGCAGATGGCAGCTACAAGAGAAGATGTACCAAAGAAATCAGATAATGATCAAAACTGTGCAATAGTTGTGATACATCAGATTGAAATTTACACCCCACCCCGTGTAAGTCCTTAAAGAGCTAGGTGCAGAATCCATCTCCAACAAACAAAAAGAAGAGAAAATGCAACCCTCTTAAACGGAAGAGAGAACCATAAACAAGATAATAAGAACTCGTGTATGCATTTAATAGAGATATCACATGAAATAATACGTGAGACATTTGAGGTTGCACATTCACACATCTAAATGATTCAGATGATGAAGCAGCAAAAATATTCAATAACTTATTGCTGCCATTAAGAGATTAGCCAAAAATAACGGAAGAATGACCAAAAAGGCCTCTTAAATTCTCAGATATTCCCTATCATACCATATGGAAAACGCTCGCCCCAGCTGCTCAACATAATAACCGCTATCCTGCTTTTAAGGCTGAAATACAGATACAATTGCAATGCCCACATGATATTGGTTAATTGGAAAAATACAATTCAAGCAAACAACATTGACAACAAGAATTAAAAATTAACCACTCAACATAATGACTAGCAAAAATGTTCATCAACTAAATATCTTCTAAAGTGACAGCCGAGAAGTATGCAATGATCACTGGGCTCTAACTAGGAATGCATGAACCATGCAGGGAAGGCAACAGAGCTAGTCAGTGACCAACTGAAAATGCAGGACCATGAAATAAAAGGATGAAAAGGAATAAAATCAAGCAATTCTATACAGGGACACATAAAACGAAAAGGGGAATTTGGAAATTTCAATCATCGGCTCGAATTTACTGTTTGACACTGTAGAACTAAATGATGTGTGCTCTTTTATCTACTCTGTCGCACGAACACTCAATCACATAGATGCTAGAAGGAACACAACATGCAACTTGGACTAAAAACTACATTCTATGTCTGCAACAAATCACAAACCCACCAAAAGCCAAGTTCAGTCCTCACCACTGAGCTTCCATATCAAAACCCTGGCCTCAAAATACATTCAGCTGATTCATGATGAAATATTCAAGAGTGAAGCGCCAAACAAGGATCTTGTAGTATTACAAAGATTCATGAGACACACTTCCCTAAGTGTCTACAATCTGCACAAAAAGGATATTGTGAATACAATTCCTGGATCAAAACTCGACCCAGGCACAACAGAACTGCTTATACTGGAAAGAAAATTTAAAAAATCTAAATTCCGCAAATCAGAAAGATTGACCCCTACATAAATCTTATAGCTTCCACATGCAGATAGCCAGAATATTGTGGAAGCAACAAAATGAAACTGGCAACACTCAAAGTTCAGGATAGTGTTTTGGTGTGGATCAAAACTCGACCCAGGCACAACAGAAGAAGAAGAAAAGAAGAAGAAGAATTGGCAAGTTAGCACTAAATTTATATCAGAAGCAAGTTCACCAGCTTGGAGGCCATAAGAAGCATTAAACATACTGGCCACGGTGACGTATATTCCAGAAACTGCCCCAGAAAGCTGTCCAAGTCTCCAAGATGCGTTAGAAGTACATAAAGTTAATGTTTGATTAATTCCACATCAAGCATCACACTCACTAATTCTTCAACAATGGTACGAACTCCATACCTCTGAAGAATGAGAGGCAAGCTTACAGCTTAAAGGTTTAAATTAAAATATCCTTAACGTTTGAGGAGCATAGCACCTGCAAAGGTACAGTTATTGCATGGAAAGAAGAAAAAGGTGACAGGGATCATCAACCTAAGGCTCACACAATGAAAAGACTCAAAATGACCAAATCCTATTGTTAACTCTAAATTCACGCTAAGATTAGATTAAAATTATTATGATGTAAATAACAAACTACAAAAGAACTAAAAAGGGAAGAGGAAATAATAACATGAAAGGCCACAATGAAGAAGCGGCCATGGAGTTGTTTGCCATGTTTAATTGAATTATGCAAAATGGGACAACAAAGACTAAATCAAAACACTAAGACTACAGGTGAAGAACACCAATCAACTGGTTTCTGCATCAAGGTTAACCAATGATTTATACAAACAAAAAAGACAGAGAATTTTTGTACCTGAAAGTGCACAATAGTGGATTTGACGAGCCTTGTATTGAACTGGAAGTCGTAGAAGCTGTGTCCTTTTCCTACTTCCTTGCACTCCTAAAATCGTGAGGGAAATTTTAGACGTAGCCGTGGCAAAAGTTCTAAATAGAAGCTTGGCAGAGACTAGAGGAAAAAAAAAAGAAGCTTTTAACTTGGCATTCAACAAATTTCGATTGTCTTATGCTGCAAAGGCCTACTAATTTGTTTACTAAGCAACTTTCACATGATCACTCTGGTGAAAGATGTAAATAAACAAATAATGAAACTAATCCAATTTTCCAAAGATGTACGGGGATAAGCTAAAAGGAACTATATGACACCAAATAGTCACAAAAAAAAGGGACAGTAGTTGTCCATTTTAAAGATTCCTAAATCATTAACTGAAGGAAAGGCATCTATGGACTAAAAGACAGCAGCTTTATAAAACATCAATCAATTAAATTTTTCTTAAATTCTAAGAAAAGGTGCTTAATCGCAGTCCATGCTATCATTTCAGACCTCTTCAGGATCTCAACTGCACATAACATAAGTCTAGATCCTCTAGATATAAGCCAGTAAACCGTGAATAAGATAATCCACATGTTCCTCCAACCGTCAATTCCCAAAGTTGCATAAATTGCATAAACTCCTAGTATGCATTGGCACGACTTTGGAAAGGAAAAGAACGGGAAAAAAACCTTTTCAAGATCTTCACGAGAGCGGGAGAGGTTCTCGTAGTTCTTATACTGCTTCAACCTCGTCTCACGGTACTTATCTCTAGTAAAATTAAGCCTTTCCCACGGAATTCCTTGTATATCCTTGCCATTTCTAGCTTCTACAGCTGATGTATCAGTCTTTGACTTACTCTGCAAAATCAAAGAACAGTAAATCAACATGGTTAACTAAAAACTGACAATACCACCACTAACATGTCAAAAGTTTAAAACTTGTTCCCATACCACTTCGAAATCATCCTCAAAATCGGAGTCTAAGGAGTCATCACTATCAGTACTTCGTGGAGATTCATCCGCGAAGGTACTGTCATCAAAATCAGTAGTGTCATAGTACTCATCCACCATATACTCTAACTCCTGGTTTTGAGAGTGAGCCATTATCCTAAATACACCAAAAGAAACTTAAATAAGCACTAATTCAGGAACTAATTTGACAAGTCTTCACGTACAAGGAGATTAACAGTTAACAAGAAATTGAAATACTAAACCATTCACATGAATTTATAAAAAAATGAAATAATGCCTGCAGAGGAAAAACATCTAAACCTTTGAATTACAAGGTGAATTTTGCAAAAAAAAATTAAGATAAAATAGCCGGGAATTCGGTGGAATAAAAGTTTAACATCGAAACTAAGTACATCATAAACTCCGCGCAGAACAAATTTTAGCTGCATTTTCATACGTATTAGCACACAAAAAGGCAATGAAACTGGAAATTCATTGATTTGTCATAGAAAACCGTAACTAAGCAACATAAATTGAAGAATACAAGTATAAACCGTCGTTTACAGTACATTCTAGAAGGAAATAGTTAACGGAAAAGGGGGTTCCACAAACGAACCTTAAAAAAAAACGGAAGCTGAGAGATTTTTGACGAGAAATAAACGGAGAAGTAACAGCTTCACCGCCGGAAAAATTCTCTGGTGTCGGAGATTGAGAAATGATATGAAAAAGGAGTTTTTTTGGGAGAAAGGAGAAGATGAATTGAAACTTTTGAGAAACGCTGTTTGCTAAACGGCGAAATTTGGAGAGAGCTGAGCTAGTACTTATAACCACAGAAAGTGGCCGGTTAGAGTGTGGGACCCACGAAAAACATTAGATCACGAAAATCCGTGGTTTAGGGTGCACCGTTCATGAGGACTTGGCGGCTTCACGTAAAACGGTGACGTTATTTTTCGGAAATTTTACCTCTTGAGCAAAAGTTAACATCTTATTTATTTTAAATAAAATAAATATTCTTTTTAAAAGATTATATTATATAACCATTTAATTTTTATAGCAAAATATTTATTTATAGTTACCTTCTATACCCTTAAGTCATTAAATAAGTTGTGTATTATTTTTCTCTCTCTTTCCTTCAGATTTTACTCTCACATAATTACACTATTTGATGTAAACTTGTCTCTCCACATTCTCTCTCCAATTTCTCTAACTCACATCGCCATTCTCTTCCCTACTCTCAGTCATCATGATTCTTCACTTCTAATTTCTCTTACTCACATCGCCATTCTCTTACCCATTCTCAGTCATCACGATTCTTCACTTCTTCATCGGCATTGTCTCTCTCAATTTTTTATATTTTTTTGCTCCAAATAGTTTGTGATAAGTATTTAAATTGTTAGATTTTCGCTTGTATTTTGTTTCTTCTGTTTATCTCTACTATTTTTTTATAAATAATAACCATTGTTATGCTTTCAACAGAAAATTTCAGATTTTCTCTCCAATGGCTGATTCAACATCCCAGAAGAGAGTTACCAGAGGTATACCCACCAAAGAACTCAATTTCGATGGGCCCTCTTTCTCTTTGCAAATCACTCGAGCGGAATTGGAATTTGCAGGTTCAGCAGCAAATACAGTTGCAGAGATGAGAACAAAAATACGCAATGACATATTGAAAGAAACCTAAATTTAGAAATCTTCGAAAGAATCAACACTTCCCGATGCGGAAAAGAGAAGAAAACTTATGGATGATGCTTCAGGTGTTAAGGGAAAGGAGGTCGATGCATGAACTAGCTCGGATACACGGGACGAAAAGGTAACTGTTGATGTATCTATATGTATTTGAGTCCTCATACATTGAGTATTACCTTCTCCAATGGGTTTCTCTTATTGCATGTTATTGTATTTATATGTGTACAATAGTGAATATATCGCTTTCTCTTCTTATATGTTGATTTGATTTATATGTATGTTGATGTATTCATAAGTATTCAAAAGTGCCTTCACTGTATTTGTACTCATTACAGTGGCTTTTGCATATGTAGATGTATTCAAAAGTGCCTTCACTGTTTTGTACGTATTACAATGACTTTTGCATGTTGTATGTAGATGTATTTATATGTATTCAAAATTTTCATCACTGATTTGTGCTTATTCAAGTGTCTTTTGCATATTGTATTTAGATGTGTTTAGATGTATTCAAAAGTTCATTCACTGTATTTGTACTTATTACAGTGACTTTTGTATATTGTATGTAGATGTATTCATAAGTATTCAAAAGTGCCTTCACTGTTTTATACTTATTACAATGACTTTTGCATGTTGTATGTAGATGTATTTATAAGTATTCAAAATTTTCATCACTGGTTTGTGCTTATTCCAGTGTCTTTTGCATATTGTATTTAGATGTGTTTAGATGTATTCAAAAGTTCATTCGTTGATTTGTAGTTATTACAGTGTCGTTTGCATATTGTATTTAGATGTATTCAAAAGTTCATTCCACAACTTTTTTAAATACATTATTTGTTCTGGTTTTAGTTATGTATTTCGACTAAGTATTTTCATGTGTATTCTCAAGCCAATTGTATTCTGCTGTATTTACAACAACAGTCATTACTATAACTCCTAATTTTTTGTGGTAATTATCAATACATTATGTTTGCAAAACATGAATGAGTTATGAATTGCAAAAGATTTATGAAATTTTTTTGTAATTCTTGTTGTATGCAGGAAATAAAACTATTTGTGAAACCACCCGCCTATTTTATCACCGCATATCAGTTCATATACTAACACAGATATAGTCTCCGACCTCAAAGAAAAAGTTACCCAGAGCAGTACAAAATATTTGGTACTTTGTTTTGGAAGTTTCTTTGATATGAAGCGATGTGAGGTCCAACATCAATTGTCCAGGTGCTTCATGGTTCTGCAACTGGAAGGAAGTCATGATAATTCATTTTCAATGTACGTCAATTGTATAACATTATCATTTTCAATCAGGGAGTTTGCGCTTGTCACTGGCCTCAATTGTGTTGGTGACCCTGAAGATTTTCAGTTTAATACAAAGGTGCCTAACATGATTGTTGATACATACTTTGGCGGTGCAAAGAATGTTAAGAAGAAAGATTTGTTGAAATGCTTTGATGACAAGAATTGAGTCATGACAACGATGGGGATGCCATCAAGATAGCTGTGTTGTATTTTATTCACACTTTCATATTATTCGCCGAGAATAACGCTTTTACCATCCCAAGAATACATTTTGACTTGGTCGAGAGTGGAAGATATTCTGATTATCCACGGGGTAAGGATGCATTCCAATACCTTATTAAATCTATTAGCAGGAAGATGGATTCTCAGAAGAAGTACTATAGGATAGCTGGGATGCCTCTCGCTATGCAAGTATGGTTTTACGAGTGTCGTTCAAAGGTTGACCCCAAAATTGCACTCCGAGTTGATAACCGGATACCCAGAATACTCAATTGGAAATCCACTCTCAACCAGCCAACTTATGCTTATCTGATGAACGACTTGTTCAATGACCAGGGAAACATGGTAATTACTATTCATTAAGTGGCTGATATTTTTTTTAAGAATATAATTCTGTTAGTGAAATCATTTGTTGAAATTTCATTGAAATATAGTTCATTGCATCATACATCAATGTCCTTGTTTCAAAATTAGGTCAAATATTGTACAATACATAATACAGTATTAGAATTAAATATTAAATACAGTTGCATACAACCTACATCATATTTCCTTGTTTTCCAAATTAACTGGAATACATTAGAATACAGAAAATAATTTACAGATACATATTTAATTCAATGAGAAAAATTTTGTAATCATACAATAAAGGTCGTTCACTTTGAGTGTATTTCTATTTTCAGATTGTTTACAATGACATTCAACCAAGCGATATAGAGCTTGTTGTTATTCAGATTCCTCCAAAAGGCATTGATGTAGAGAACAGTCCTACTCGTTCAGACAACAATGAAGATGATTCGGACGACTTTAGTCCTACACCGCCTCTTCAGCCTAAGAAGAAACATGATGCAAGTGTTGGTCCATCTTCATCACCGCCTCACAAAAAGCGCAAACATCAGCTTATAGATCCCTCAACTGCAGAGAGTCTAATTCCACATGTGTCTTCAATACCTCAATCCAAGATTCCTCCTGTTGGCATATCGAAATCAAAGAAACTGTATTGCATGTTAAGAAGCTAGCAGATTCTAAATCAGTTGATTTGTGAGGAAGGATCTAAATTCATTCAAGGATTTTGTGAGTATTGTTAATACATATTCAACTTTACAATTTATGTATTAACTTTTATATAGTTTTATAACACCTCTCTAATTATTTGTGTATTGATTAGGTGATGGATGAGTTCACTTCTCTACGAACATTGATCAATAAAAATTTCAAAAAGCTTTCTGACCAGGTTAAATTCAATCAGAATACAGAAACGGTATACCAGAGAAAAATATACCAGGAGACATGATGACGGTATTCAAATGTCATTTAACTTGAAAGATAATCTAAAATGCCAAACACATAGCGATATAGTTGTTGGCGAGAATTCAGAGTTAACATTTTTAAACTTCTTTAGTATATGTTTATATAACTATATTCAGAATATATATTGTAATTTAGTTTCTACTATTATTTAGTTTAAGCAACTATAAAACAACATACATATTACAGAATACAAGTATATATATGTGACTTCAGTTATACATATGTATTTAGGAGTATCTAAATACAGATTTTAAAACATCTTTTATTATTCTTCAGTTTACTCATGTATATTGTAACATACATATTATAGAATACACTTATATACATATGAATTTAGTTTTACATTAGTTTTTAGAGTTTTCTAAATACATTTTCTATAACAGCCTTCATTATTCTTTAATTGAACCATGTATGCATCAACATACATGGTTCATAATACACTCATATACATATGTATACATTAACAGAATACACGTCTAAAAAATATGTGCTATATTAATATATTCTAGTGGTTATGTTATTAGGCCATGTAAAGGAAGCTAAACATCGACATTCGTGCCAATCAACACCCACATTCTATTTCAATCGGAAACACATTAAATGCATCTACATAGGTTAATACAGTTTGCGGTGAAGTAAGAATGGAGGGGAATACTACATCTAAGGTGTCGTGTATCATACCACCTATATCTTACGAGGGTGTATCCAGAAAAGTACATGTATCACAATTTGAGTTGGCGGATAAGTTTCTTCCAAGGAAAATTCCAGAAACTAGAATTGTGATACATCATGCAGCAAAAAATATTGATTCAATCCTTTTACCCTCTCATAGGAATCGGCGTCCAAGTTGATGGTATTCTTCGTCTTACGAGTCAAACTTAGACTCTGCCGGTTAGTAAATTATTATACAAAAACTATGTATTATAAAGTTATGATCTATTTTCCCATGATATTTATAATTAAATGTCTCTATTAATGAATTCAATGAACAATAGGTACCTCAATAAAGTTGAGTCCCATATTTGACAAAAAATACCCCTTTGAAGATGATTTAATATCGGGGTCACATCCTACATTAGTCATTCAGGAATACGAGAAATTGGTTTGTGATGGTCTTCTTGCTAAACATGATCAAAAGTAAGTTTTTTCCCCGTTATGTATAATATGTATTTATCAATTAGAAAGTGGATAAAATATTTTTTCCAATTCCTTGTAGAAATGGTATGAAAGACCATTACAAGAAAAATAAGTCAACACTGACTATACCGTTGGATTTTAGAGTTGATCAAGTCACTTCCAAAAATTGGTTTTACCTTCTCTTATTTGATGGTAAACTAGGGAATGACAATGTAAGATATAACCTTTCTAAATTCAGTTTAATTCATTTTTTTGCTGTTTGGTTTGTCTAATTGTATATTTCACAATTTAGCTAGTGACATACAAATTTTGTGTTCATTGTATTTATATTGTTGATGTGGTATGTAGACAAATGTATTCTATATTAACAGAAATACAGTTAAATATTGTATTCACCGTTCCTGGGACAGTTTTATCTGCTGCTGGTTTAATTCAATGAGTTATGTGTATGTCACGACCCGAAATCCCACCTTCAGGCTGTGATGGCATCTAACGCTAAACCCGATAGACAAGCCAAAGTTACTGGTTATTCTAATTTATTCCTTGGTTATTTAGCATTAAAAAAAAGATATACAAGAACAAATAGAAATAAGAATGCGGAAGAAGTGCAGTCTAACAGCTTAATTAAACAGTATTACAAAACTCCTTAATAACAGCTCCCAAAATCTGGTGTCAGAATTTCACAGATTGTCTATGATTGCTACAGATAAAGGTCTGAATGAACAAGGTGCTACTGTTCGGAAATACATAAAGACATGAAAAGAAGAGAGATAGGAGGTGACACCAAGGCCTGCGGACGTCTGCAGGACTACCTTAGTGTCGCCTGGTGGACTGAAGGATACTCCATCAATCAATGCCCACTGGGTTCGTCTCCGTAATCTGCACAACATAAAGAAGTGCAGGTGTAACATCATTACAACCGACCCCATGTATTGAGTAAGTGCCGAGCCTAACCTCGGCGAAGTAGTGACGAGGCTAGGACACGACAAATAATATCACCTGTGTAGTTTAAATAAAATATAACAGGAAATAACTACAAGAAATAAACAGCAAGTACAATAACGGGGAAACATGCTGGGGAAAAAGGATACCAAATACTGAAATGACGGAACGAAGCAAGAGTCTAAATATTCGAATAATAACGGGAATTAACAACACGAATTAAACAGTGAAGAGAAACTGCACGGCACGGCATGGCCCCTCGTGCATATTTTTTAGCATAACACGGCACAGAATGTCCCCTCGTGCATAAAAATATAAAATATGGCACGGAATGTCCCCTCGTGCAAAAACAACATAAACATGGCACAGAATGTCCCCTCGTGCATAAAACATCACAATCACGGCACGTAATGTCCCCTCGTGCATATATATATATATATCATCAACACGGCACAGAATGTCCTCTCGTCAATAATAATCATAAACACGGGACGGAATGTCCCCTCGTGCATAAACAACATAAGCATGAAACAGAATGTCCCCTCGTGCATAACATCATAAAATATGGCACGGAATATACCCTCGTGCATAATAATATAAAGCAATAGTTGGCATGAAAATCAACAAATAAGAAACCTTGAATGCACGGAATAATCAACAAGAATAATATTGTCCCGGCAAGGGATACATCTATAACCAATCCTACACATGTGTATAATCTAACATAATGTTACTCAACCAATCAACTACTCAACAATACCCATAACTAGAAATTTCCATCAAATGAATAGCTATCAAATTGATATTAAACTCATAAACATAGTAAAAGCCAATAAATATCATATAATTGTAAATTCCCGACTCACGGTCATGCTTGACAATAACATATAGGTACTCGTCACCTCACCTATACATCGATCATGGAATAAGCACATAGCAATTAGGACTCAACACCTATTCCCTCAAGCTAAGGTTAGGCCAAACACTTACCTCGACTCCAAGAATCCAAATCAAGCCTCTAGCACCGCTTTTCCTTTTAAACCCGACTCCAAATCAATCGTATCTAGAAATAATTGATTCAATAACATCAATAATTTCTTAACAATTCAATTCCAAAGCTTAATTATAGAATTCCCAACATTCTTCCCAAAAAATCCAAAAATCGACCCCGGGCCCGCTTTGTCAAAAAATGAGGTTCGGACTAAAACTATATCACCCATTCACCTACGAGCCCGAATATACAATTTATTTTGAAATCCTATCCCAAAACGAGGTCAAATTCCCAAATAATCAAAAAGCCCTAACTCTACCCAAAACCCCAATTTTCTACCTTTAATTCCATGTTTTTAGGCCTTTAACCTAATAGATGTTGATTAAACTGGAAGAAAATAAGTTAAAGATCATTTACCTAGAGATTATGGTGAGGAAATGCTTCAAAAATCGCCTAAGGGCTTTGGAGAAGAAGGGGTTTATGAAAAAATGGTGGAATCCCGTGTAAGTGTTTTGTTTTGGATCATTTAAATCACTGGGCAAAAATGACCTACGCGGTCGCGACAGGTCTCCTGCGATCGTGTAGAGTACTGGACCTAGACAATTGCGATCGCGAAGAAATGAGTGTGATCGCAGAGAGTACTGGACAATGACCCTGGCGATCGCGACCAAACGACTGCGTTCGCGTAGAGTGATATGCTACCCAGCCCCCAGATTCCTTTAACACTATGCGATCGTGTGAGGCCCCTCGCGGTCGCGTAGAGCACTACCCCCAGGCTTCGTGATCGCGTCCTAGGCCCTGCATTTGCGTAGGGTAATTTCCCCAACCCCCAGCCATATGAACATCGCGATCGCGTGAATTACACCGCGATCACGAAGGGTAAATCACAAGACACCAGAAACAACAGTAACACCAGATTTTTCTAAGCCTAAATCACACTGACGCCTACCCGAAACTCACCCGAGCCCTCGGGGCCCAAAACCAAATATGCACACAGCCTCAAAAATATCCTACAGACTTATTCGTGTAATTAAACCACCAAAATAACATCATAAACATCGAATTAAACCTCAAAACCAATGAAATTCCTTTAAACTTCCAAAACTTCTAAATTTTCCATTTTCGATCCGAATCACGCCAAACTAAGTCCGTTTCTTACCAAATTTCACATATAACACATAATAGACATATTTAACCTGTTGCGGGCTCCAGAACCGTAATACGGGCCCGATATCACAGGTTTCACATCAAATCTCATTTTCAAAAACCTTTATATTTTTCAGAAAATAATTTTCTTTAAAAATTCATTTCTCGGACTCGGGACCTCGGAATTCGATTTCGGACATACGCATAAGTCCCATATTTTCCTACGGACCCTATGGGACCTTCGAATCACGAGTCCGGGTCCGTTTACCAAAAATATAGACTAAAGTCAACTTTATTCAAATAATTATTATAAGATCATCATTTTATCAATTTTCCATATAACGGCTTCCCGGCTATGCGCCCGGACTGCGCACGCATATCAAGGTGAGATAAAAGGAAGCTTTCACGGCCTCGGAACATAGATTAAGCTAAAATTATACGGGATGATATTTTGGGTCATCACAGTGTATTCTGTGTATTTAACTTTATTCAGATTTATATTTGTTTCATTGTTTTATCTAGCAATTTGTTAAAAGAAGTATGTATTATTCATTAATTTTTTAATTATACGACTGATACAGAGCAGTATTTTAGTTATCATTGTGTATTTAACTGTATGCAATATTAAATACTCAAATGTATTTAGCAGTATGTATCTAATTGTACACATTGTATTCAATTTGTTTTCAGCAGCACTGGCTTCTATATTCAGTTTCTTCAACATACAATACCTGTATATATAAAGTTTCTTCAATGAAGTTTGTTTTCCTTGATTTCATTCAATGTACTGACGCTATGTATTCAATTTTATGTATAGCATATTGATGTTATATTTTACTACCTGAGAACGAAGGGCAAGTACAACCAAACCACCAACTTCAAGTATACAACTGTTGATTGTATATTCAAGACAAGAATTGCTGAAATCTTCTACAAATATGCTGATACAGATAATAATGCAAATATAGCCAAAGAAGAGGATGTGGTATGTGAGTACATAAGGGGCTACAGATTGCTAGCTAATGTACCATGGCATACTGTTGATCTTGATACCAGTCAACTTGAAGGACAAACTTCATTGAATATTGGCATTTGTCTCATTCAAGGAGAGATGTATCAAAGTATATGAATCATACAAATCAGCAGCTCATGATTCCTATGTGGGTTCTTAGATAGATAAGCTTGCTAAGCTTGTACCTCTCTATCTATCAATCAATGATTTTTACAGAGATAAGCAAGGCATAGATTGGTGTCGTGACTCAGCGTACAATGACAAACACACAAACTGATCCTTTTGATATTGTGATCATTTCAAATCTGCCTCAGCAAAATTATGGGAGCAGGAATGTATTCAATCCTCTTGCTTGTATCATTTATAAAACTAATAATATGAATTGTTTTTAATTGTTTCAATCTAAATTTTCAGGATTGTGGGTTGTATGTCGCGACATACGTAGAGTATCTTAGCAATTTTGGTTTGGTTCAACAAATAATATTTAATGCCAATTTACTCCGTCATAGATATGGTGCCTTCCTTTGGGACTATGCTATGCGGAAGATAGACGTTGATGCCATAAGCGAGAACGAAGAACCCTCAAAGATTGTTAGGCAAATCACGAATTCAGATACTTCTGTGAAGATAGTTTTAGAATATTTTCCGGTGAATATAGTTTTGGAAGATAATTTTATGTGAATACAATTTTTTGAATATTGTTTTGGTAAATATGGTGTTCTGTTAAGAAAAACTCATGTTTTTCACCTTGTTCTCTGTATCCATAGTGTTTATTTAGTAGTTTATAATTTCAAATATTCATATTGTTTCAATGTTTTGTGCAGCAGTTAGTATTCAGCATGTTGTATTCATATGTATTCAGCAGATTTATATATACAATATGCATTCATCAGTTTACTAAAAATAATCCTTTAGCAGATTGTATTTGAATATATATATATATATATATATATATATATATATATATATATCAGGTTGTACATGAATCATGCATTGATATATATTGAAGAGATTGTATTGTATGTGTACTGCATTTTATATTCACATGTATTCAAATATATTCAGAAGATTAATTATGTATTCAAATATATTCTGGACATTGTAATATTGCGCTCTGCATTTTGTATTCACATGTATTCAAATATATTTAGCAGATTATATTCATATGTATATATGTATTCATATATATATTCAGCAGATTGTATATGTATCATGTTTTGAGATAAATTGCAGAGATTGAACTGTATGTGTACTGCATTTTATATTCACATGTACTCAAATATATTCAGTAGATTAATATATTCGTGAGATTTTACTGTATGTGATCTACATTTTGTATTCAGATGTATTCAAATATATTCAGATTATACTGTATGTGTACTGCAATTTGTATTCATAAGTATTCAAATGTATTCAGATTGTATTGCATGTTTAATGCATTTTGTATTGATATGTATTCAGCAGATTGTAATAATGTATTCAGATATAATTGCACCTATGTGTATTCACATTAATTCAAAATATAAATGCAGTATGTATTCAACAGTTTACTAAATTATATTTTTAATAACTGTTCTAAAAAGAAATCATCACGCAATAATCCAATACACCAACTAATCAATATGTATTATTTCAAAATGTCACCGGAATCTATGACACATCGTTATTGCAGTAATACAAGTCAAAACATGAACTAAGTCCTATGTGGAGCATTTCTACAAGTATGCTTATTATTTCCTCCCTTCCCACATATGCTACACGAATGTTGATTGTTCTTCTGCAGCAATTCACTGAACGGCTTATCGCGCTTCTTCTTTGGCCTTCCAGGATGTCTTTTCCATTTGGGTGGTAAGACAACTTCCTCTGATATATGTGTTGGTATATTTCATTCCTTTCCGTCAGGTAGCGGATACCCGAGAACCTCGTATGTTATTACAACAAACTTTGGTTTGTAGTCCGAGCAACAATTTTTTTGTCACGACCCAAACCGATGGGCCGCGACGGGCACCCGGTACCTTACTCAACCGAGCAACAACGCAACGTATCTTTCTTATTACATCATCATCATATACATGTGACATACGAGCTAATAGGCCAACATAATCATTTATAAACTCAAAACATAGGCCTAAAAGGCCATACAATCTTTTACGTACACGACATATGTCTACAATCCTCTAAGAGTACATAAATGTCATAAAGGTTGGGACAGAGTGCCATGCCAAACAATACACGTCTAAATCATACTAACCAAATAAGCAACTTCGAAGCAAATGGAGTGCACCAACATCTTCCGCTGAGCTGATAGCCTACTTGGAGGGCTCTCGACCTGTCTATCGGGACCTACTAGCATGAAACGCAGCGTCCCCAGGAAAAAAGGGACGTCAGTACGAATAATGTACCGAGTATGTA
>ML409226.1:0-32993 GCA_005239525.1 Nicotiana knightiana | reverse complement strand
CATCCCCAACGGGTTCTACCAAAACCCTAGATTAAAAACTTAGCTACTCATGTTTAAACGAAGTAAAACTACAAGAAATTGCATAATTGTAATATAAAATAAGAATTACTAAATGTAGAAATCGATGTTCTTGCACTTCAATGGAATTTTCTCCTTCTCTACTGTTGATTCTCGAAAAATCCTTCTTTTAATTGTGTTTTAGGAGTCTATTTATAGGTTTAGGGTGAACCCTAACCGTGTAGGAGACTTCTATTTCAACCGGGAAACATTTAACTCGTCAAACTCGGACTTGGGCGAAACTGGGGACCCCGGGCGTTTGGGCTCTAACGCCCCCCTAAAGCCAGGTCAGGCCTGGCGTTAGGGCCCTAACGCCACCCTAAAGCCAGGGGGCCAGGCTTTATGGGGCAAACGCCCCCCTAACGCCAGGGGGTGCCAGGCTTTAGGGGGCAAACGCCCGGCTATCGCCCGGGCGTCTCCTTTTGCGTATTTTCGACGTATTTGCATCCCTTTAGCTCCGTTTCCATCTCCAATTCACCTACACATAAAATAAACTCCATTAAGCACATAACAAGTGTAATTTTATCATTAATGCGCATAAAATGTAAGGTATATCACATGTTAAACTATGCAATTTAGTCTCGCATCAGTGTCTCTCTAGTTCCCCCAAGGAAGAAGAAAATAACTCAAAGAGCCAAGAAAGCATAAGTTGAATTGAGAAAAATGGAATGCTTAAGTAAAGATGATACTATCATAGTTTATTATGTCCGACCTTGATCCAAAAAGACTTCATTAGATCCCGCTAAAGCCCTATAGGATTTCAAGTTGAGAGAGCTTACATTAGTGGTGATTTACATGAGGGGCAAGCTTATGGTACTTAGAACCGGACTTGTGGCATTGTTTTGAGAGTGATGAGCGCTCTTCTTGTCAATCCCGGTTTTGAGTGTACATTTTATAAGGTGAGATGAGCTCATAGAGAGTAGAGGAGAAGGAGCCTGGGATCCGCAGTGACCTACGTGAGAGAGAGAGAGAGTCTCTTTGATGAATTGAGTCAACTCTTGAAGCTTTTGTGTCACATTAGACCTATGGAACTCAAAATGTCATTGCATAATGTTGTCAATAATGCATTTTTATTGAGGGTAATTGTTAGTTCCAATTGAATCTTGATGAAGTTACTTTAGGATAGCTGAAATTCTACTTTCTTTTTCTTGTGGAGGTGGGAATTACCTTGTTTGCTTGAGGACAAGCAAAAGCTTAAGTTTGGGGGAGTTGATAACTAGGGATTTTAACCTACTATTTGCTCTATTTTTCTTAGGACTTGGATCAAAAATGCGCTAAGGTATTCCCAAAAACTAACTTAAGGTGCTTATTTGCAGGTTTTGATCAAAATGAGGCAAATAAACCTAAATGGACTCATAAAGGAGTCAAACTTTCCCAACCCAAAAGAATGGAACTGGAGCGCTTCCAATGCTATTATTACGCGATCGCGTAAAACTATCCGCTGAGGCGATTAAAAATATGTTGCAGCGAGGTGATGTTCAGAGAAGCTGCAGCCAAGTGCTACCACTGCCATTGACCGCGATACAAAAGTGCGACTGCGAAATCATTGGTGCGGCCGCGAGTGAAATTGCACTGAGAGAGGAAGATCAAGAATCAGAGACCTTGCAATCTTAGGCCAAGCAAAGAAGGCGGTCCACATCATTTTTACGTGTCCGTGAAACCACCTAACTCTTAGGCGATTGATATTCCGCTGGGAGCGCGAGTAGGGGTTTTGAGAGTTGCAAGTGAAGTTAAATTTCAGAACGCGGTCTGCGAACATTTTACGCGGCCGCGATTGAAGCCAACGCGGACGTGACTGTATTTACGCGGTCCGCTAAACAAATTCCAACTTAGATCCAAGTAAATAAAAACATGGACCGTGCTCCTTATTCCACGGCCTCGGATGACTAAACGCGGACGCACCCTATTTTACGCTGACATCGGAACCTCCGTAGGGGTATTTTTGTCCAGTAATTTCAGTTGTGTATAAATAGATCTTTTTCACATTTTTAGGTTATCTTTTTGTATTAGGGAGCTCGTGAACAGCAGCACTTTACCACTTTGAGTAATTTTAGAGTAGCTTTAGCTTATAACTTTAGATTTTATTCTTGTAATTAACTTTTATGGCTTATATTTCATCTCCATCTTTGATTTCTACCTTAATTATGAGTATCTAGACCCATTAGTTAGGGTTGTGACCCAACCCTAGTATGGGTATTTAATGGGTCTTCAATTTTAGGACTTATTTATTTATGGGTTAGTGATATTTAGCTTGTTTCATGCTTTATCTGTTGAATTGGTGGTTGCAAACACTTATTTGTGCCTTTTTTACTAGGGCTCTTCTTGAGAAAGAGGGCCCAAGACTAGGTAAAATAGGCTAACAAGGAATTGGGGTGAATTCAAGAGATTGATTGCCCCAATTAAAGGGTTAAACCTAGAGATAGTAATACCCGACTTGAGAAAATTTCACTTGCACAATTTGAACACCCAATTAGGCTTGAGAAAGCCAATTCGAAAAAGTTACTCAAACTATTGAGAGGTATAGAGTGAGTAATTAAGTGTGAGGTTATATCACGACCCCAGATACAACAAGCTTGTCCTAAATTCTAGACTTCATTAGATACTCGCCTTGGTGTAAGTCACTTCCCTAGTGCTTTTTATTAATTGAGAAAACTCCTACAAAAATATTATACTTAGATTATTTTCAACAATTAATAGTAATACAATTAGAATAGAATCAAACCCACTTATGGTTAGAAGTGTAATTAAAGACAACACATATAGCTAGATTAGATAGAAACCCAACTCCCAACCAATAGTAACTCCATGTGATATCGATCCCGACCTTTTCGGTAAAAGCTACATCGACCACTCCTCGCCATTATATAGTGGTGCAGGGTTGGAGCCGATCAGCATGCCACCTGATAGTGATATAGATTTTGGTATTGACTTGTTGTTGGGCACTCAGCCCATTTCTATTCCACCATATTGTATGGCCCCAACGAAGTTGAAGGAGTTAAAGGAGTAGTTGCAAGAGTTGCTTGAGAAGGGTTATTCGGTTTAGTGTGTCGTATAATGGTGCTCTGGTCTTGTTTGTTAAGAAGAAGGATGGTTCTATGCGCATGTGTATTAATTATCGATAATTGAAAAAGGTTACAGTGAAGAAAATGTATCCATTAACGCGCATTGATAACCTATTTGATCAACTACAAGGTGTTAGAGTGTTCTCAAAGATTTATTTGCGGTCAGGATCATCAGCTAAAGATTCGGGATCTGGATATTCCGAATACTTCCTTTAGGACTCAGTATGGTCACTACGAGTTCCTTGTGATATCATTTGGGCTGGCTAACGCCCCAACATCATTTATGCACCTGATGAACAGTGTATTCCAATCATATCTTGATTCATTCGTCATTGTATTTATTGAGGACCTCTTGGTGTACTCCCACAGCTGGGAAGATCATGAGCAACATCTGAGTATTGTGCTTCAAACCTTGAGAGAGAAGAAATTGTATACAAATGCTCAAAGTGTGAAATCTGGCTTGACTCGGTGGCATTTTTGGGTCATGTGGTATCGAGTGAGGGGATCAAGGTTGATCCGACGAATATTTTAGCAGTTTAGAGTTGGCCCAGATTGTCTTCACCTACTGAGATTTGGAGTTTCCTTGGTTTGGTCGGGTATTATCGTCGTTTTGTAGAGGTTTTCTCATCTATTGCTGCACCTATGACCAGATTGACCCAGAAGGGTGCTCCTTTCAGATGGTCCGAGGAATGTGAGGCGAGATTTCAAAAGCTCAAGACTTCTTTAACTACAACCCTAGTCTTAGTGTAGCCTACGGGTTCAGGGTCTTATACTGTGTATTGTGATGCGTCACATGTTGTCTTTGGCGCGGTATTGATGTAAGACGGTAGGGTGATTGCCTACGCGTCACGGCAGTTGAAGACCCAGGAGAAGAACTATTCGGTCCACGATTTGGAATTGGCAGCTATTGTTCATGAATTCAAGATTTGGCGGCACTATTTGTACGGTGTCCCTTGTGAGGTCTTTACAAACCATCGGAGCCTACAACATTTGTTCAAATAGAAAGATCTTAACTTGCGGCTGCGGAGATAGTTAGAGTTTCTTAAAGATTATGATATCACCATTCTATATCATCCTGTGAAGGCCAATGTGGTTTCCGATGCCTTGAGTCGAAAGGCAGAGATCTTGGGTAGTTTAGCATATCTCCAGGCATAGAGAGTCCACAAGCCATGGATGTTCAGGTCTTGGCCGACCAGTTTGTTAGATTGGATATTGCGGAGCCTAGTCAAGTTCTTTCTTGCATGGTTTCTCGGTCTTCTTTATATGATCGCATCAGAGAGCATTAGTATGACAAACCCCATTTTCTTGTCCTTAAGGACACGATACAGCACGGCGATGCCATGGAGGTTTCTATTGGAGATGACAGTGTGTTGCGGATGCAGGACCTGTTATGTGTGTGCAATATGGATGGATTATGTTGGTAGATTCTTGAGGAGGCCCACAGTTCACGGTACTCCATTCATCTGGGTGACGCTAAGATATATTAGGATTTTAGGTAGCTCTATTGGTATAGGAGAATGAAGAAAGACATAGTGGAGTATGTAGCTCGGTGCCTAAATTGTCAGCAGGTGAATTGTGAGCATCATAGGTCGGGCGGTCTGCTTCAAATACTTGAGATTCCCGAGTGGAAATGGGAGCGTGTCACCATGGATTTCGTTGTTGGGCTCCCACGGACTAAGAAGAAATTTGATGCAGTATGGGTGATTGTGGATAGGTTGACCAAGTCGGCTCATTGCATTCTAGTAGTGACTACCTATTCTTCAGAGCAACTGGCTCAGATTTATATCCGCGAGATTGTCTGACTTCATGGAGTGTCAGGATCCATCATCTTTGATCAGGGTACGCAGTTTACATCACATTTCTAAAGAGCTGTATAGCGTGAATTAGGCACACGGATTGAGTTGCGTACAACTTTTCACCCAGACGGACGGACAGTCCGAGCGCATCATTCAGATATTGGAGGTGCTTTGTTCCTGTTTTATGGACTTCAGGGGTTCTTGGGACCAATTCTTTCCATTTGTGGAGTTTGCGTACAATAATAGCCACCAGTCTAGGATTCAGATGGCTCCTTATGAAGCCTTATATAAGAGATGGTGTTGTCCTCCAGTTGGTTGGTTTGAGCCAGGAGAGACTAAGTTATTGGGTAAAGATTTGGTTCGAGATGCCTTGGAGAAGGTCAAGTTGATCCAGGATCGTCTTTGTGCATCCCAATATAGGCAAAAGAGTTATGCGGATCGTAAGGTTTGTGACCTTGCATTCATGGTTGGAGAGAGAGTTTTACTCCGGGCTTCACCTATGAAGGGTGTGATGAAATTCGGAAAGAAGATCAAGTTGAGCGCTAGGTATATCAGACCTTTTGAGATCCTTGAGAGGATTGATGAGGTGGCCTACAAGCTTGCATTTCCACCTAGTTTATATGCGGCTCACCCGGTATTCCATGTTTATATGCTCCAGAAGTATTGTGGTGATCGTCTCATGTTTTATACTTCAGCACAGTCCAAATGGACGAGGATTTGACTTATATTGACGAGTCGGCGGCTATCATGGACAGATAGGTCCGGAGTTGAGATCAAAGAACATTGCTTCAGTGAACATGCGAAGTTGTTATCCTCATCTATTCATCACTTCAACTATGTCCTTATGCACGTTCGCGGATGAACGTATATTTTAAGAAGGGGAGAATGTAATGACCCGAACTGTTATTTTGTGTAATTGCATCCCGTTTCTCCTTTCGATGCTTCACACATGTGTCTTTTTGATTTTATGACTTGCGGGGTTGATTAGTTTCATTTCGGGAAGCTTCCGTGTTTATTCGGATCCTTTGATTCTAGACTTAGAAGCTTAAATTAGAAATGTTGACCAAACTTTGACTTTTGTGAAAACGACACCGGAAAGGTGTTTTGATTGATCCGATAGCTTCATATCATGATTTCAGACTTGAGCTTATGCACTAAATTGATTTCAAAAGTCCGTAGGTTGATTTGTGTTGTTTTACCGGAATTTGGCAATTCGAAGTAGAAAAGTTTGATCGTAGGTTGACTTTTAGCTATCGAGCTCGGAATTTGATTTTGGGAGTTGAAATAGGTCTGTTATTTTATTTAAAACTTTTCTGCAAGATTTGGTATCATTTGGAGTTGATTGATAGGATTCGAACGTTTAGTCGTAATTTTATATATTCTTGAAGTTTACTTTGAAACTTATGCATTTAAATTTGATTCATAGTTTTAGATATTATTTTTGTGTTTTGATCGTGTGAGAGAGTTTGTATGATGTTTGTTAGACTTGTGTGGATGTTTGGTTTGGAGCCCCAGGGGCTCGGATGAGTTTCAGACATGTTTTGAAGTGTTTGGACTGAAATGCAGAATCTGGTGTGTTGATGCTTCAGGTATCGCAATCGCGAACACCAGGTTCAAAATTGCGAACTTATCAGGGGGCCCTCAGAAATCGCAATTGTGAAGTGGTTTAGGATTTTGGGTAGCTCACATTTTCAACTAAACTGTCTCTTTTGCAAAAGGGACAGGGTCCGTATTTGCGAACCATTTATCGCAATTGCATTGTCCCTGTAGGATGGTCAGTGGCCGTATTTGCGATGATTTCCTTGCAATTGTGAGAGTTCGCAATTGCGATCCCATGTCACAATTTCATCATTTGTTGTTGATCAAAAGGCCTGAAAGTCGGGATTTCATCTCATATTCTCTCATTTTATAACCCTAGACTCAGTATGAGGCGGTTGGAGAGGGGATTTTCATCTACAAACTTTGAATAAGTGATTCTAATCTATTCCCAAACATATACCATCAATATATCTTAGATTTTAACATCAAAAACATGTGAATCAAAGTGAAAATTTGTGAAGTCAAGTTTTTGAAAAATAAGAATCTAAGTTTTGAGAGTCGATTTGGACATGGATTTTGAAACTAATCATATATATGAACTCGTGTGGTCATGAGTACTCGAAATCTACCATTGAACCCGAGTTTTGACCAAGAAAGCCCCGGGTTGACTTTTGTTAACTTTTTAGGAAGAGTGTAAGGATCATAGCTTTTTCTATTGTAATTTATTTCCCTTGCATTGTTTAAAGATGTTAAGTCAATTTTTGTTAGATTTGAGCCGTGTGGAGGTGAATTTTAGGGGGAAAGCTATTTCGGTGGCTATGGTTTAGTTGAGGTAAGTATCTTGCCTAACTTTGTGTGGGAAAACTTCCCTTTAGGATTTTGGGATTGATTGTGCCATTTGTGCTATGTGAAAGCCGTGTGCTCAAGGTGACGAGTGGGTACATGGGTTGTATGTGGTATTCGACCGGTTTAGGCTACTTAGACTTTTTCCATGCTTTAGTTGAATTTTCACATCATTTTCTAAATTCTCATATTCAATCTATTCTTACTTGTGTTAGTCTATCCTTACATGCCATAAATGACTTTGTTAACACTTGTTACATCATACTTGATAATTCGTTCTTATGCTTTAGTTGAACTTGTTGTCTCTTTCATTATCGATTATCACTATTTGAAGTCATTGTTACATGGTATCCCTTTCTTTGATATTATTCTTATTTTAAGTCATCAACATATGTTATGTTTTCCATTGTGGGTTATTCTTATTTAGTATCGTGGTTACACATTATCTTTCTCATTGTTGAGTTATTGGTGTTGAAGTTGTGAAAGTCATTATCACTTTGAGGTGAAGTTGTTTAATATTGAGATATCCTTCTTGTTGAGAATTTTACATTCATTGATTTTGTTGATATTATTGTACACATTGTGGTTGAACCATGGGCTATTATCGTTGAAACATCGATATTGTTGATTATTGGCAAGTTGTGGCATATGGGCACTTGTGGTGCGAATTGTTATTTGTCACGACCCAAAATCTCACTTTAGGAATTGTGATGGCACCTTGTCTCAAAGACTAGGTAAGCCTAACACATGAAGAGATATAACAAAGATAACCATATTAACTATATAAACTTAAACTGATAAAAAAGATAACATAACTTAAACTGAACAAATGTTATATAATCCCCAGAATCGGTGGTACAGATTCATAATCTCTATCGACATACACTAGAATTTCTAAATATATTCTGAAATAAAGATAAACAGTAATAAAGATAATACCCGAAGGTGACTCCGAGGACTGCGAACGTCAGCAGGTATACCTTGAAGTCCACAGTCGTGCAAACACAACTCTCAAGAACCAACACGATCAGAAATACCTGGATTTGCACAAAAATATGCAGAAGCGTAGCATGAGTACACCATAGTGGTACCCAGTAAGTATCAAGACTAACCTCAGTGGAATGGTGACGAGGTAACTTGAGACACTCAAAGACATAAAATATGTGCAAGATATTAACATAATATAGCAACGGAAAGAACGTTAATGTAAGGCTAACAACGTAAAGATTATTAATATAAAACCAATGAAGGAATAATATAAACACAATTGGCAACAAGAAGTAAACGGGGAATAAAGCAAAAAAATAATCAGAATATAGATGAAATATGAATGAACTTAAATTAGGAAAACATATGAAAATTCAAGTAATCAAACCATTCCTAACGCATGACTTACAACAAGAATTACTCTGAGGCGCCACACCTCGTAACCACAAATCATAATCCACAATTCCGAATCTTATACGCATGACACGTCGTGCCCACATTATAAATCACCTTTGCACGAAACGTTCATGTGCTACCATGTACATTGTATCCGTGTCAAATGCCAAATAAAATGTTCGAGAGGTTTATTTAAATAAAATAAGCCATAATAACAATATTGAATAAAGTAAGGCGTCAAATGAAATAATGAGTTTATTTTGAAAAACAAATAAAGTAAAGTAAAGTACAATTTATACAAAATAGAGTATCAAATGAGTTTAGTTTAGAAATCAATAAGGTAAAGTTAAATAGAGTTTTTAAACTGAGAAAAATATCAGATAATGTCACGCCCCGAACGGCGAGACTGGCACTCGGTGCCTCACCTATCCTTGCATACCAACTTGCGACTAAGGGACTCTGAACATATAATGTCATACTTTGTCCATGGGCCACATTGCAAGACAATTGAAAATGCTGACTAAACATTAATAAAATGCTGGGCCGACAAGGCCTTCATAACTACTACAGCTGGCAAACCAACAAAATATACGTAAAAGGCCTACAAGCCCAACATACTGCACTAACTGACAAGATATGTCTACAAGCCTCTACTGATGGATATACTGTGATCAGAACAGGGCCACAGTCTACTCATAACATATATATATATATATACATAAAGCTCTAGACTCGGCAACTCCGAAAGGCATGGAGCTTACCGATCAAGCTAAACTCGGGCAACACTTAATGAGGAAGTCTACCCATCTATCTGCATGAACCTGCACGCATGAAATGCAGCACCCCAGAAAAGGGACATCATTACGAAATAATGTACCGAGTATGTAAGGCAATATACTGAAAGCTAAAACTAAACTGATAATATAATAATTGAAAGCAACTGGGAATCAAAGATAATCTGAAGATATGCTTACTTGCTGATACTGACTCAACTCTCTCAATATAGAAAGTAAAATAGTTGTCCGGCCCTATAAGGCTCGATATATATATATATATATATATATATATATATATATATATATATATATATATATATATATATATATATACACACAACTGCTCTTCCATAGTAGGCTCGCTCATAGGCACTCGGACATACTAGGATCTGTATCTCGGCCACTAGGCTCGCTTATAGGCGCTCAGCCACAGTAGGCTCGGTATATAAATTACCATCTGATTAGAGGTTGCCCAATAGGGGCCTTCCCATCGATTATAGCTCGATGGTAATGAACATACTTAAAACTGTATATATAAACACTCTGCTCTCTTGACTCAAAGAAGGAAATACTCAATTGAATATGAAGTCCCGATAAGGAGAATATTGTAACTTGCGAGACTAGCAAAATATACGTAAATTTCGGGATATGAATTTTTCTTTATGCCTTGTTATCAAACTTGTGTAATTACAAGATCATGCCAAAATTAAAGAAGGGCATAGCCTTAACATACCTGGAGTAGTAGAGAAAAATACGTATAATATTATTGGAAAATATAGCACCGCATTCCCTTAGAATCCCAAAATCTCATGTTGCTAATTATGCTAAGAAACCTCATCAGATTTTGGTTAAGATATCACGTTATCAAAGTAGTAATTTGACTGAAGTGTTTTGAGAATGAATTTTGATTGAAAGCCTTTTTTAAAAATGGCTAACGTTCCCTCCCCCCACTTCTAATAGAAGTCCTTGATATGGAAAACATTTGAAATGTAAAACTTTACATTAGTTTTATATTAGTCTTTGATATGTAAGACTTCACATTAGTTTACCACCCCATAAGAAATGACTAAGAGTCATTTCTTTATGGTGTGGCTTATTGCCACGTGGGGATGGGGTGGGAAGGTTTAATCTTTATCTACTTATTAGGTAATTAGGTAGTGTACCGTTACCCGATAATTAACCAATTACCTGCATAATTAAGAATTGTCTCAACTTACTTAAAATTCTACTTATTTTTATATCCTTTTATATATATCATATTATCTTGGTCGAATGATACCTTGTACGGTACTAGTCCACAAAATATCAGGTATTAACGTTTGGCCCGTATTTTATCCTAATATTCCAAATTTGGACGAAAATTTATTTTCTTTGACTTGATTCCCCTCTTACCTTCATNTGCGACTAAGGGACTCTGAACATATAATGTCATACTTTGTCCATGGGCCACATTGCAAGACAATTGAAAATGCTGACTAAACATTAATAAAATGCTGGGCCGACAAGGCCTTCATAACTACTACAGCTGGCAAACCAACAAAATATACGTAAAAGGCCTACAAGCCCAACATACTGCACTAACTGACAAGATATGTCTACAAGCCTCTACTGATGGATATACTGTGATCAGAACAGGGCCACAGTCTACTCATAACATATATATATATATATACATAAAGCTCTAGACTCGGCAACTCCGAAAGGCATGGAGCTTACCGATCAAGCTAAACTCGGGCAACACTTAATGAGGAAGTCTACCCATCTATCTGCATGAACCTGCACGCATGAAATGCAGCACCCCAGAAAAGGGACATCATTACGAAATAATGTACCGAGTATGTAAGGCAATATACTGAAAGCTAAAACTAAACTGATAATATAATAATTGAAAGCAACTGGGAATCAAAGATAATCTGAAGATATGCTTACTTGCNTTACATTAGTTTTATATTAGTCTTTGATATGTAAGACTTCACATTAGTTTACCACCCCATAAGAAATGACTAAGAGTCATTTCTTTATGGTGTGGCTTATTGCCACGTGGGGATGGGGTGGGAAGGTTTAATCTTTATCTACTTATTAGGTAATTAGGTAGTGTACCGTTACCCGATAATTAACCAATTACCTGCATAATTAAGAATTGTCTCAACTTACTTAAAATTCTACTTATTTTTATATCCTTTTATATATATCATATTATCTTGGTCGAATGATACCTTGTACGGTACTAGTCCACAAAATATCAGGTATTAACGTTTGGCCCGTATTTTATCCTAATATTCCAAATTTGGACGAAAATTTATTTTCTTTGACTTGATTCCCCTCTTACCTTCATGAATTTACTCATCACTTGTTTGAAATAGCATAGTCCTTATAATCTCCAAATAATCTTTTCCTTGGACTGATGTCAATTACCTTACAATAAATTCAACGTACAATACCACAGGGTGCAACATCGTCGTAATTTAATACTACGAAGCGTAACATCATCGTAATGTAGTATATTCAAGGCGTAACATCATCATAATATAATAATACGAGACATAATATCGATGTAATATTGTGGGGCGTAACATCATTCCCCCTTTTGGAACATTCATCCTCGAATGTTGACTGATGATCTTATCATTTTCATAACTTATAGCTCTTGTGAATACCTTAATACACTCCTTATCATTTAGGCAGTTGTTCTGTAAATAAATCCAAAGGCTAGGATATTCCTCCTTTAGGACTCTTTCCCACGCCATGACTTCTGATCGAATTCTTCCAATCTCGTAACTGTTGCTACATTCTATTATGCAGTCTCTATGATACTGACCTTGTAAGTGTGCCTATGCGACTCTTATCTCCTTTTTCCTCTAGCTTGTATCCAATCTCTAGACCTTACTTTGTAAAAATATACAAGGCTTAATAGGATGCCTCTCTAGGCATCTATGGGTGTACTGAAGATCTTTGCTCAGTACTTTGTAGAACTTGCGAATATGGCTATATCTTATTTCATAGACTTGGTTATCTATTTGTATGAATTTAATGCATCTACGTAGGTCATACTATACCATAGTTCTTACTTCAATTTATCGTTACTGAGGTCTGCAACCAACTCCAGGTTACTCTTGTTGCTTATCCTTAAGACTGATGGTCTAATATCATCTCATACTGATGAACTTTTATCCATCTATTGTTGATTCACCTAAATGTTGATCCATCATTTACCACTGATAATTTGCTCTCTTATGTAACACCGCCGCTAGGGCTCGCGTCTCATTGGGGGTACTTGGAGTAATTAGATTGATCCACCTAGGAATGATACTATATTTCCATAACCGTACTTTATAGTATCCCAATATGACTCACCCTATATGGGTATTTTAGTCCCTTACGATTTAGGAAATCCTCTTCGAGTCATTACTCAATCGAAAGCCCAAGATTCATCCTTTATCTATCACAATCACACCCTTATTCTACTACCAGGGCAACATTCCATATCTTCTAAATGCTACTAGTCTTAGACTCTTTTGAGTTTATTCAGGCTATACTGAGCTTTCTATAACTTACAGGAACCATCAGCTCCCTTGTTTTCACGGGCTTAATCCCCGGGACTTATCCATTTTCGTCATCTTCTCACTTGCCCTTTTCTTATTCTTACTCCTGTCTCTTTAAAACCTCGTCGTTCTATCATACTTTAGCTTGCGACCGATTTCCTTATGATTTTCTGGAACATCGAGACATCACATCATCTCTAACTCTACTTTCACTTTCTAATTAGACCTTTCGGTACTTAGAAACCATAGGCTGGAAGGTATGCCATTGACGATGATGCTATCATTCCTGGGTACTGAATCCCCGCGCTTCTATCCCCTTATCCGCAGTATGGACTATTCATAACCTTTTGTATTTGAGTATCTTGTACGTTGTTTACCTTTTCCTTACTTACCTTAAAATATTGCCTCACATTTATCTATCTCTTTCATAACCTCCATTCCATATAGGTATAATTTACCTCCACAACCTGAAGCTCTATTATAATACTTGTACCTTTGGGAGTTATTACTTTAGCCTTTCATAGGCGCTGAGGGATATTCATGATATAATCCTTTAACAATTCAATCATTCGTCTATGACTTGGGCTCAATTCTTTATTTTAACGTATATCATAATCTTCTATGGTTGTATATGCTGCAGGTATAAAACTCCAAACTCTTAAGTGCGTTCATAACGTCACCAACTCGGGATCATTGATTGAATAATTCCTTTCGTTCCTTTTCAGCTTTCTTTAACGTAAGCTATTACTTTTCCTGGTCTTTCTGCCCCCTTGTTGCGTGCATACTTGTCTTGTCTTAGTTCCCACGCATGCCGGAGGTTTCGTGCAACTCATATGATTTCGAATACTACTTTTAATTTTACTTCTCGTTTATTGTGCTTAGGTTGCAGCCTTCTTTCTTATTTCCTCAGCTAGTCTTTTGTTGTAGAACTTAGGGAGAACCCTTGACTATTGTAAAGCTGTGAGCTTATTACAGACCCTTTTGATGTCCTTCCTTGCCTATAATCATCCGTAGTTTCTTACCTACATGCCCCTTTGTGCTTGTAGGGTCGCTCCTGAACTGATATTTTGACTGTCTTTCCAGTGGCACTTTTTTTTATCCCCGTAACACTCATACGGTACCTTTAAATAACCCGACTCCTATTTGAATATATCTCAAGTATTATAATGACATTACTGCAGGGTTGAATTCCCCATGTTGGGGTTTATTACATTTATGTTGCATGATCTGCTGATTTGTCTGTAACCTCCTGTCTAGTCATGACTAGGCTCTTCCTAAATCAACTACTAACTATTCGTCGGCCCATTCTCATATCCATATTCCTTGTAATCTTTCTTAGTTTTATTTCCTTGTCTTAACTTACCTCATGTACTGGCTCCTTATCTATCAATAACATCCCGGGGGAACCCTTACTTCCTTCTTTTTTTGACTCCGTGCTTACATAACGTTCTGGAATCATAGCATGTTTGTAACATTTGGATAAGTGCAATATCATCCCTTTCTCATTTTTATCGCATTCTTCCTTTATCAGTCCATATTCCCCCTTTAGGGGGCGTACTGAGACTTGGAGCTATGATGACCTGCCTATAGATGTTTTTCCTCTTCATCTTTGGCGTCCTTTCACATAACCAATGATCCTTACTCGCCTTGCGGTAATCCTTCTATACCAAGGGTAACATAATTCCTTACTCATGATGGTGACACTTAGTGTAACTAGCACATACAGTCCTTTAAGCTTTACTTTGCTCATATTGCTTGCTTTAGGGAAGCGTCTCCCTAAATGAACATTCTCTGAATTCATCATGGATCTTTTTCTGTTGTCCATTATATCTATTATTGCCGAAATTCAATCTGAAATTCTTATGATGCTGACTATTATCAAATCACTCAGTTCCTAACTCATGTTTAGTTTATCTCGTGCACCAGTCCGTACCGATTTCTATTATTCTGGGGTCTAGCTTTTCCTTTTGTCAGTCATGTTAGAGTCGCGAACTTATTCCTCGAAATGAGGCTGGGATTGTATGTCCTATACTCTTTTGTTGTCTTAAGTCCCATCACCTTTCATCTCTTTCTTCATTTGACTATAGGTTCTGGAACGCTCTACTGTTGTCATCCATGTACCACATCTCACTCATAATTCTTCCTTATCTCTCTTCTCATTACTCTGCTAATACTTCTGCCTATCCCTTTCTTGTGAAAACCTCAACACAACATTCTTTCATTTTTAGCTCTCCTTGCTTCATTCATCGGTTCTTCGGGTTGCTCCACGTCCTGGCTCTACTAGGGACGAGATTCACACTAAGGTAATATTTATCCCTTCCAAGATTTTAGTGCCTATCTTTGTAGTGCTCATATCTAGCTGTACTATTTTGGAGTGCAACATCTGGGTATTTCACGAGGAGATGTATTAGCACATTTCCAATATTCTTCGGAAAAGTCAACTGACACAAATAATTCATCCATCATTTTGAGTTATTCTAACCCCAGCCGGATCCTGATATCCCGTCCTCCTCTTATATTACTTCTGTTAATCCCCATAGGGCGTAACTGGAATGGGTGTGACAAATCGTACATACCTCTGTTACTATTGAAGGTAACTCAAAATGCTTATATCTCTCTGACTGAGTTGAAAATACCAATAATTTTCATTAACTGGGTACCTCCTACCCTTTTTCACCTTGCTTCTCTTACTTGTTGGAATTTATGTCTACTTTTCGATTCTCTTATTCCTTTTTACCATAAGAGTGGATAGATATTCCTTCCTTAGGGATCCTTATCAAGAAGCTTACATATCTTAGTATCCACATGTTCTGCTGGAGACCTTATATTTACTCATCATAAGCATGATGCAAAATCGAGTTCCTCTGACTCAACTCTTCCATAGCCACATTCAATCTCTTACCAATTGTCTTTCTGGATGCAGGTATCGTTTTATTACGAATAAAAGTTAGGAGTTTGAATTCTTATAATTGAGCTCTAATCACACGATCTATAGTAAGAAGAAAGAGTGACAATCCTAAATGCCCTGTAGCCTCCTGTTTATAATTGTGTTGCACGACACACCCATTAACAAGACTCTACTAGACACAGCTTGTAGACTTCCTAGGACAGAAATGCTCTGATACCACTTTGTCATGCCCCGAACCTGGGGGGCGAGACCGGTACTCGGTGCCTCACCTATCCTTGTGTACTAACTTGCAACTAAGGGACTCTGAACATATAATGTCATACTTTGTCCATGGGACACATTGAAAGACAATTGCAAATGCTGACTAAACATTAATATAATGCTAGGCCGACAAGGATGTCATAACTACTANGCCTGGGTAACGCCAGGCTGCCCCAGGCTGTTTGGCTTGGCGCCCGGCTATCGTCCGGGTGTCCCCTCTCGCGTATTCTTCGACGTATTTGCATCCGTTTAGCCCCGTTTCCATTTCCAATTCACCTACACATAAAATAAACCCTATTAGGCACATACGACGTGTATTTTATCATTAAAGCTCATAAAATGCGAGGGATATAATGCTTAAAATCACGAATTCTAGCCACACATCAGAGGTTACTATCAGTGAGGATGGTGTTCTACGGCTTTAGGGACGCCTATGTGTTCCTAATGTTGATGGTTTGAGGGAGAAAATTCTAGAGGAGGAGCATAGTTCTTGGTATTCTATTCATCGCGGGGCTATGGAGATGTATCGCAATCTGAGGCAGCATTATTGGTGGCGACGGATGCACAGGGACATAGTTGAGTATGTGGCGAGATGTCTAAAATCCCTGCATGCCAAGTATGAGCACCAGATGACAGGTGGCCTACTCCAGTAGATGGTTATACCAGAATGGAAGTGGGAGCGCATCACTATGGACTTCGTTGTTGGATTTCTGCAGATGTTGAGGAAGTCTGATTCCATTTGGGTCATTGTAGATAGGTATATTAAGTCGGCACATTTTATTACAATGGTGACTACCTAATCATCTGAGAGGTTGGCCCAAATTTACATTTAGGAGATTGTTCAGTTGTATGGTCTTCCTGTTTCCATCATATCAGATAGAGGCCCCCCCGTTCACATCACATTTATTGAGAGGAATTCAGAGCGAGTTGGTACCCGAGTAGAGCTCAGCACAACCTTTCATCCACAGGCCAACGGGAAGTCGGAGCGGACAGTTCAGATTTTGGAGGATATGCTCCGAGCATGTGTCATTGACTTCGGAGGTCAGTGGAATAGATTCTTTCCCTTGGCCGAGTTTTCTTATAACAATAATTATCAGTCCAGCATTTATATGGCTCCATTCGAGGCTTTATATGGTCCGCGATGACGTTCGCCCATTGAATAGTTTGACCCCAGCAAGGGTAGGTTATATGGCACTGATTTAGTGAAGGATAAGGTAAAGTTTATTTAGGAGCTACTTCGCATGGCATAGTCCAGATAGAAGGGTTACGCGAATCATAAGGCGCGTGATTTATCATTAATGGTGAGTGAGAAGGCTCTCTTGCAAGTCTCGCCGATGAAGAGAATCATGAGGTTCGGGAAGAAGGATAAGTTGAGCCCAAGGTTTATTGGCCCATTTGAGGTATTGAGAGTTTGAGATGAGTTGGGGAGGTTGCTTATCAGCTTGTTGATACTCCTAGTCTATCGGGAGTTCATCTGGTCTTCTATGTGTCTATGTTCCAGAGTCATCATATCGACAAGTCGCACATGCTAGATTACATCACGGTTCAACACTTCAGGTATGATTTTAAACCCATTCAATGACGAACATTTGTTTAAGAGGTGGATAATGTTACGATCGACCAGTCATTTTGCTTTCTAGATCCCTATTCCCCTAATTAGACTCCCTGTATTTTCTTTTAGTGTTTTATAACCTGCGGGGACGGTTGGTTTAGGTTTGGAAGGGTTCGGGTTGAAATCGGAACACTTAGTTCCTTATTAGTGGCCTATAATGGTTAAGTTTGACTTGAGTCAATATTTTGACCTTGGAACCGGGATTTGATGGCCCCAATATGTTTGTATGTTGATTTTGGACTTGGGCGTGTATTCAGATCGGGTTTAGAAGGACCAAGGAGCGTTCCAAGACTTAATATTGAAAGTTGGCGCATTGGAGGTTTTTCAAGTTCTTTAAGATTGGTTTGGAGTTGACTTTGGTGTTACCGAGGTCTGTTTGGAATTTCAAGCATGTGATTAGTTTCGTATGGAGATTTATGACTTGCACGCAAAATTTGGCGTCATTCTTTGTTGATCTCATAGGAATCAGACTCGCGGAAGTGTTTTTAGAAGTTTTTGAGTTTCATGTTGATTCATACATTTTGGGCGTCTGATTTGTGGGTTTTGATGTTATTTTGGTGTTTCTATCGCGCGAGCAAATCCCTATTATATTGTGGGATGCGCGAGTAATTCGATGGATTCCCCGGGGGCTTCGGGTGCGAATCAGAATACGAATTAGACTTGGTTTTGGGCATAGGGGACTGCTGGTGGCTTTAAAAGGGGCCTAATGGTCGTAAACGCAGAATTGAGGCTGGATCTGGGTGGTCGCAGGTGCGAAGCTTTTATGCATCTGCACGCCCGCAGAAGCTATCAAGGCTCCGCACATGAGGACTTGGACTGGCTGGCTGTGGGTCGCAGAAGCGGAGGGAATCTACAGAAGCGAATACACAAAAGCGGAAGAAGTTCGCAGAAGCAGCTCCCCATTCGCAGAAGTGAGGAAGTTGGAGGCACTACAGGATAGCAGGTGCGACTTTTTAACCACACCTGCAGTTCCGCATATGCCATCAAGTGGCTGCAGGCGTGGAAGTCGCAGGTTTTTAATCCCAGACTTATGCCATTTTTCCATATATTTTCATTTGGTCTTGAGAGATTTTGAGAGCACTTTAGAGGGGGATTCTCATCTATAATACAAGGTAAGTAAACTCCACCCACTTCCAAGTTAAATACGCAGATTATAAGTAGATTGAACATAGAAAATTATGAAACTTGGGAGATTTATGAAGAACCTAGGGTTTTGGTAAATTGGGATTTGATCACGAATTTGGTGATGTAAATGGGAGGAAATTATATAATTGATTTCGGGAGTTCATGGATAACAATTATATTCGAAAATTTCCGAAATCCGAGCACGTGGGTCCAGGGGTAAATTTCATTAATCTTCCAAATTGAGTTGGATAACTACCATAAGAGCTAAAATATGAACTTTTGAGCATATAGTCTATATGACTTTTGATTTTTTTAGGAGTCTTCGACGTTTGAAGGGTTCCAGTGAGGTTGGAAAGCCGGATTGAGGACTTGAGACCGAGGTAAGTCTCTTGCCTGGCCTTGTAAGAGGGAACTTATCCCCTTAGGTGTATTATTATTGTGTGGTAGGGAGCTAAGTATGCACGAGGTGACGAGAGTCCGTACATAGCTATATATCATGATATGTCTGGGTAGACTCAAATTCACATCATGCTTTTAATTGTACTGTGTATTAATTGTCTTGACTAGGGCTAAGACTGGGGATTTAAATTAGAACTATAGAGTTAGCATCTTATTTCAGAAAACTAGGGAAAAATTAATAAATTATGAAAAATCCATGTCTTCTCGTCTTGCAAGTAGTTTCACCAGCGAGGTAAATTTCTCTACTATAATGGGATCGGGCTGTTTGCCTCGGCAATATGATAAAACCACTCTTATGGGATCAAGCTGTTCACCTTGGCAGTATAATGATAATACTATTCTTATGGGATCGACCCATTCGCCTCGGCAGTACTGAGTACCACTATTCTTATGTGATCGGGTTGTTCACCTCGGCAACTTTGTGCTTAATAATCGAAACAGGTTTATTTTGGAATAATTGAGTTAGTGCCTTCACGGTCAGTTATGATATGTTGGTAACATGATACAGACTCCTAATTTTATTTATTGTAGTTTCTCTTATTTTCTTCGCTGATACTTGTTGTATACTCACCATGTCTAATTTATGCACTTATATTATTATTATTTGGCCTCTAGTAATTGTCAAGTCGATCCCTCGTTACTACTTCTTAGAGGTTAGACTAGATACTTACTAGGTACGCGTTATTTTTCGTACTCATGCTACACTTCCACATTGATGTACAGGTACTGAGATAGGTATTACTAGTGGTCACACGGGCATGTAGACGATCATTCCGGAGACTTAGTGATGAGCTGCTTGCCTTGCTATGATCTGCAGCATTGGAGTCTCCTTCTACCTTATTTACTATTCTGTCTGTTACTTTCAGACAATAATTTTGTATTTTCCCTAGATTGCTCATGCACTTGTGACGCCGGATTTTGGGAGATCTTTAGCATTTATTTACTGCTGTATTTATCATTTCTTTCACCACATTTTATTATGATGGTACTTTTTTTAATTAGATGTTACGGTTGCATGAAATCTAGTTTAAATTATTCTTAAAAGGAAGACTTTCATTTTAAAATGTTAAAAAGGGGTATGTAAATAGTAATTTCACTTGTGGACTTGCCTAATTGCGGTGTTAGGTACAATCGCGATCTATTACGGAATTGGGCCGTGACAACCTGCACCTTTAGTAGGCAATGCTTTACATTTCTTCTGATATACCGCACAACTCCTCTCATAATTATGAACATATCTCCATAATGCTAGATCAACCTGACACATATTTCAAGTGACAATAAATACTCAACAAGAAAGATATCTGAATCATTCATTTATTGTTTAGCTTATGCACATCGATAGTATAATGAAATTTTACAGTAGTGTAATGAAATTTTACAATATAAAATGGATTTTACCTGCCAACTATTGATCTGCCTTATTTGATGTATAAATTCAACTTTTATGGAGGGTTATAACCTTTTTTATGTGGTTTGATAGTGTAATTTTTTTTTAAACTTTCGGCGTGCATAAGTTCAATTTAATAATGTAAGATGAATACCTTGTTTGTCAGTAGTACAGGCTCAACAACATTTGAGAAAATCATCATCAACACTTTTAAGAAACACCCTAACTGAAGAATACATGGGTCGATGCCTATCAAAAAATAAACATATGATCGTAATAGTTAGAGGCAAATTCAAAATTTAAACTTGATTTATTCTGCATTTAAGATTCTAATTAAACATTGTACTCATTGTAATTTTGAAATATTATTTTAAAGAATTCTCAACCAAAACTAGTTAGTATAATAACCAACTATACGAATAATTGGTCAAATTGGTATAATCTATCGAGATGGAGAAAATAGTAGAATAATTACCATTTACCAACATGTTACGATAAAAATTTATCCGGGTGTTAACACCAAGCTAATGAACATGAGACATATGTCTTGCATATGAACTTTTGAATAGTTAACCATGGTTAATTGATATGAATTTTCACTTAAATTTGTTGACTTTCAAGTTATTATGTAGTTAGGTGTAAACATTCAGCGCTGATAAGTACTTAACATATGTTACATCTTAAGAGCACTTTAATACAGTACACTCTATATTGATTTTGAACTAAATAGTACTCCTATTATATATCTGAGTTTTTAAGTTATAAGCTCTCATACTGTAAAAGAAAATTACACACTCAAATTACTCATAACGTAATTATGGTGCATGGATAGGAAGAATATTCATTTACCCAGTAAAAATTAACCAAGGAGTTCTTGATCGATTGACTGAAGCCGCCATGTCTTTCCTCATCCATTCATACTGTTAGAGATCATCAATTTATTATTTTTGGTAAGAAGTTAGTAAATTAGAATCTGCAAATAAATGGAACTTAATAACAAGTATAAAAAAAAAGATAAACTGGATGGTGAATTATACTTGCTCTGAGTTGTGAGACCAATTATGCTCTGTTGAAATAACTGTGAAGTGAACACTTCCTTGTTCAATGGAGTACCATGGCTTATTCTTTGCTACAGTTGGCATTTGAAAATAATTTTCATAAGGCACTCCACATTCTCCCCCTGAATCTGGTGTCCCATATACTGATCCTGTTCCTACTTAATTCCTGAATGTTTTTGCACATAAAAATTAAAGAAAATTGTTCATATTTCCCCGTAAGTTTGTTTTATAATACTTATCAAAATTCAAGATCTTGAATTTTTTGTGAGTAAGATAGTTGATATGTCTAGTTCTATTTGACTAATCTGAATCTATGGCACGAGTAAAAGCGAAATATTTTTTCTCCATTCTTGATAGAGCAAAGCCCCACAACCGATCAAACTGAGGCTGGGTAGATAGAGGAAGAGAAGATTTATTAAATGTTCTCGGGTATCTACTGTAGTACTAAATATATATTTTAGAACTAACTTTCTTTGAATTAAAATACTTTGATATGTGAGAAAGTAGACCATTCTTTAACTATGCAAAGATGAATTACTGCTTAATCAACTGTCCTATCCGACTTACTAGGTCATAGCCACACAAAGCCTTCTCTTATCCCGTACGACTTACATATTTGTGGCAAAAGAAGCATCTTTCACTAAAATAAGATTGTAGGATAACTATGCTTGCTGAAAAGTTACAGGAGTTTAGAAGTGTTTGGTATGATGGAAGTTATTTTTTAAAAATATTTTTTCAAAATAATTTATTTTGTATTTGGTGAAAGAGTGAAAAATATTTTCTGAGAAAAATATACTATTAAAGATTATTATTATTATTGTTATTATTATTATTATTATTATTATTATTATTATTATTATTATTAATAATAATAATAATAATAATAATAATAATAATAATAATAATAACAACAACAACAACAAACTGAAAAGTGTTTTAATATGAAGAGTTAGAGATAATTGTGAAGAAAAATACTTCAGTCCAAAAGTGAGGAAGGTTATCTTCTCTAAAAAAGATATTGAAACGATCAAACACCAGAAAATGAGACTTACTTTCGGAAAAGCATCTCTGTTGGAAATGAATATATATCAAGTTTTGGTATGCTACTGCTCAATTAATTTGTAGATGTTAAACAGAAGATGCAACTAATTAATTAAGCTTAAACAAAAAAATGCTTTTCATGGTTACTAATAGCAGTCGTGTAAGAAACATAAGAAGCAACAAGAGTGATTAGTTGAATGAAGTAATCCCACTCTATCAGNTTTGTTGTTGTTGTTGTTATTATTATTATTATTATTATTATTATTATTATTATTATTATTAATAATAATAATAATAATAATAATAATAATAATAATAATAATAACAACAACAACAACAAACTGAAAAGTGTTTTAATATGAAGAGTTAGAGATAATTGTGAAGAAAAATACTTCAGTCCAAAAGTGAGGAAGGTTATCTTCTCTAAAAAAGATATTGAAACGATCAAACACCAGAAAATGAGACTTACTTTCGGAAAAGCATCTCTGTTGGAAATGAATATATATCAAGTTTTGGTATGCTACTGCTCAATTAATTTGTAGATGTTAAACAGAAGATGCAACTAATTAATTAAGCTTAAACAAAAAAATGCTTTTCATGGTTACTAATAGCAGTCGTGTAAGAAACATAAGAAGCAACAAGAGTGATTAGTTGAATGAAGTAATCCCACTCTATCAGAAATCCTGTGGCATAACTTATGTCGCCTATGTGAAATATGAAATTCACATTCCCAGATGATATTACATTTGCCATAGCTTTCGTCACCGCCAAATATTTTGGCTACATTAAAGTAATTGAACTATGTATAAATTATTTGAAGTTCGGTATTCTTGTACCTTAATGTAATAAAAAAAGTTTGTGACTTTGTTGTTATAATTAATAATATTCGCGATCGTACGTGACATATGACTAATTTTATTACCTGAATATAATGTTCGGAAGAAGGACCCCTAGGAGGCTTGCTCATATCTCCATATGCGAGAAATCGAACCTCATCTGATCCTCCAGCAGGTGGTGTTTTGAAGTTTATTTTCCCACTCCAACTAGCTGAATCACTGTATTGGTTTAGCAAAAACAGAAAAGAAAAATATGATGATACGCGTATGTAGTAACATATTGTATACGGTTAAAATCGGCTTCATGGTACATCCCAGTCTCCAACAAAATAAGCCAAGCTTGAGATATGATGATAGAGGACCGAAATCGAGGCAAAAGTCTCATCAAGTCAGAATCGGGGGCATTGGCACCCGTCCTCAAAAATTTCGGGATCACGGTTCGGTCCTAGAACGAACTCGAAGAAAATTGTCAGGCAATCAAGCACGGCCAACAGAAGGCCGTAATATCTATGACCGTCCGGATATTACAGTAGGGATCTCGACATGTATTGATGTAGAACTGGCAATCAATTAAACAAAAGATTCTTTACCTTTTATAGAGTTATACTTAGAGTAGGATTCTCCTACTATATAAACAGGGTCTGATAATTCATTAAGGACATCGTAACATACATTCGAGAGTAATATATTATTATTTTCTCTGTTATTAGCTCTCTCTCTTGTTCATCAGTGCTGGCCATAGCAAGCCCGGATCGAGGGTGAATATTTCATGAAGGCTAGAACTATCTTTCTCGTGTGGTTTGAATCTATTTTATCTTTATTTGTTCAATTTGACTTAATTTATCACTTTGTATCAAATTAATTCGTGTATCCTTAAAATCACTTACAAATTCAATTGTTATCCTATTTTGAGGTAAAAAGTTTGGCGCCCACCGTGGAGCTAAGATAATAATGGCTATTTGATACAAACTTCTATAACACACCCTATTTTACACTTGGTCTTTGAAGTGTCTCTAATTTCAGGCCAAAGTTCAAAATGTCGAACTCCTAATCAGCCCCTCTGAATGTGGATGTTGAGTCTGGTCACCATAGAGAGAACAACAATGTAGCACTAGTAAAGAGGTGCCCCGTGTCGATCTCAGCAGAGTTCAGGTTGCGGACCCGATCGACACCAACTCGCATGTGGCCATCAATGCAAATTTGTCTACAGATCTCGAGAACAACGTCCGTGAGGGAGCCTGATCCATTGCTCAAAATGCGCATGACAGTGAAGGCGATAGGGTCAACTTGCGGGTGATCTTCGAAATGTTACAGGCTCAACATGCAGCAATAGCCTAGTTGCTGAACCAAAGTCGTGCGCCTAGCAGAATTGAGCTCGAGCCATCCTGAGAAATCACCCGCAAAAATGAATCGTTCATGGAGGGGATGAACGAAAATGAATCGGGGACCAACCATGAGATTATAAAGATGCTCGAGGAGCTGACAAAATGGGTAGAATCGGGAGAGAAGAAAATTGAAGCCAATGACAAAAAGGTGGAAACCTACAATTTGAGGGTCGACCAAATCCCAGGAGCACCACCGATATTAAAAGGCCTGGATTCCAAGAAGTTTGTTCAAAAATCTTTTCCTTCGAGCGCAGATCTGAAACCGACCCCTAAGAATTTCTGCATGCCCGAGATTCCTAAGTACAACGGAACAACCGACCCAAATAAGCATGTGACCTCCTATACGTGCACCATCAAAGGGAACGACTTGGAGGATGCTGAGATCAAGTTTTTCCTGCTGAAAAAGTTTGGGGAAACTCTGTCAAAGGGAGCTATAATATGGTATCAAAACCTACCTCCTAATTCTATTGACATGTTTGATATGCTTACAGATTCCTTTGTAAAAGCACACGTCGGGGCTATCAAGTTCGAGACCACGAAGTCAGACCTTTTCAAAGTAAAACAGAGGGATACTATTCTTAGAGAATTCGTGTCCCGGTTTCAAATAGAACGGATGGACCTGCCCCCGGTCGTTGATGATTGGGCTATTCAGGCTTTCATCCAAGGAGTTAATGTTCGAAGCTCGTTGGCTTCACAACAGTTGAAATAAAACCTGGTAGAATATTCGTTTGTTACCTGGGAAGACGTGTATAACCGGTATCAATCAAAATCAAGGTCGAAGATAATCAGCTTGGTACCCCTTCTGCGTCCGTTTATCCCGTCGGAATCGTTGACAGGGTCAAGAAGACGTTAATCGTGAACCAAGATCAAACAGGGATCGATATCAGCCATATAATGGAGACCGAAAAAGTAGTCGGTCTGGGCCAAACCCTATGAGAAATGAATGGAGGATTGATCAAGGTCAAAAAAATGGGGGACTCATGAACAAAAATAGTTTCGACAGGCCCATCGGGCCTAAGGAAGTGCCAAGTTAATCAGAGTATAACTTTAACATCGACACCCCTGACATCGTATCTGCCATCATACGCATCAAAGACACCAAATAGCCTCAACCTCTACAGCCCGATCCAGCCCAAGGATATCCTAACATAATGTGAAAATAGCATGGCACTTACGACTACTGTTCAGAGGATTGCCGACAATTAAGAGAGGAAGTAGCCCAGCTATTCAACAACGAACATCTCCGAGAATTTCTGAGCGATCAAGCCAAGAATAATTTCAAGAATAGAGATTCCAATAAACAGATCAAGCAGGAGGAACCTCAGCTTGTCATTAACATGATCATCGGTGGGGTCGACATTCCCCAGGGGCCGATGCTAAAGCGCACCAAAGTATCCATCACGAGAGAAAAATGGACTCGAGATTACGTACCAGAAGGGACCTTGTCTTTCAATAATGAGAACGTTGAAGCATTGTACATCCTCACAATGATGCATTGAAAATATCTGTACTCATAAATAAATCTCGAGTTAAGCGTGCATTTATTGATCCAGGTAGCTCGACCAATATCATTAGATCAAGGGTCATGGAAAAACTGGGTTTGCAAGACCAAATCGTTCCTGCCGTCAAGGTTCTAAACGAATTCAACATGGCATGCGAGACCAATAAAGGGGAGACAACATTACTGGTAAATATCGCCGGGACTATTCAGGAAATAAAGTTCTGCGTGATTGAAAGGGACATGAGGTACAATGCTTTGCTCAGGAGACCATGGATTCACACCATGAGTGCAATACCCTTGACATTGCACCAGGTGCTGAAATTCCCAACGACTGGAGGAATTAAAACATTTTACGGAGCGCAACCAGCCTCAAAGATGATGTTCACGATCGACGAGGTGATATCGGTATCCGCACTTTCGACATCGAAGGGTCTGAACCCGATGGTCAAAGACGAGACCAAATAGAAATTACACCGGCCTCGATGGAACTAGAGAAGCAGGGGATGGATGAAGACGAAGACTACGAAGTTCCCAGATCTTTCATCTTTGAGGATTCCGAGGCCACTAAATCAATAGTCGAAGAACTCGAGCAAGTCACATTGGTCGGACACCTGTCTGATCGTGAGGTAGACCTGGGCGCTATTGAGTCCCGAGCTCAAGAAAAAACTCGTTCAATTCCTTATAGCTAACATGATTATTTCGCTTGGTCCCACCTTGATATGACAAGGATCCCCCCCCAAAAATAACCACTCACAAGCTGATCCTGGACTCGAAGTTCCATCCAGTCAAACAGAAAAGGAGACCTCAGTTCGAAGTCAAGCATGCATTCATCAAAGACGAGGTATCTAAACTCCTTAAAATAGGGTCCTTTCGGGAGTTTAAGTACCCGTATTGGTTAGCAAACGTAGTGGTAGTCCCTAAAAAAGGGAATAAATTAAGAATGTGTGTAGACTTTAAAGATTTGAATAAAGCATGTCTCAAGGACTCTTTCCCTTTGCTACGTTGATCGCATGATTGTTGCAATGGCCATCCACGAGATCTTCAGTTTTTTTGACACCTATTCCGGGTATAACCACATTCGGATGAACCCGGGCGATCAGGAAAAAATGTCCTCCATCACTAAGTATGGTGCCTACTACTGTTAGGTAATGCCATTCTGACTAAAAACACTTGTGCCACTTACCAGCGCATAGTAAATTGGATGTTCGAAGAAAAAATTGGAACATGAATGGAGGTTTATATTGATGATATGTTGGTTAAGTCCCTGCGAGCAGAGGGACCATTTGAAGCATTTGCAGGAAACCTTCGACACATTGAAGAAATACAATATGAAGCTGAACCTAGAAAAATGTGCATTCGGAGTCGAATCCGGAAAATTTCTCAAATTCATGGTGTCCAAATGGGGGATCGAAATCAATCCTAATAAAATTAAGGCCATAGAGAAAATTACCATAGTGGACAACGTCAAGGCCGTACAAAGGTTAACTGGATGCATAGCCGCTTTGGGTCAATTTATCTCAAGGTCCACCGACAAGAGCCATCGCTTCTTCTCACTGTTGAAGAAGAATAATAACTTCTCATGGACTCTGGAGTGAAGAAAAGCCTTGGAGGATCTCAAACGGTATCTCTCGAGCCCACATTTGCTTACACTCCGAAGGCAGACGAACAACTGTACCTATTCTTAGTAGTATCTGAGGTGGCGGTAAGTGGAATCCTGGTCCAGGAAGAAGAAAGTATGAAATTTCCTATCTATTATGCTAGCATAACTGTAGGAGAGGCCGAAACTAGGTATCCTCACCTAGAAAAATTGGTGCTCACTTTGCTAAGCGCCTCTAGAAAGCTAAAACCATACTTTCAATGCCATCCCATATATGTCGTAACTACTCACCCATTGAGGAACATAATGCATAAACCCGAGCTCTCAGGACGACTGGTCAAATAGGCCATGGAAATCAGCAGATACGATATCGAATATCGACCCCGGACCTCTATCAAATCTCAAATTTTGGCAGACTTTTTGGCCGACTTTACGCTTTCCCTAATACCCGAGGTCGAAAGAGAGTTGTTGCTAAACTCTGGGACTTCTTCGGGAATCTGGACCATCTTTACGGACGGTGCTTCGAATGCAAAAGGGTCTGAACTTGGCATTGTATTGAAGCCACCGACAGGTAATGTAGTTCGACAATCTATTAGGATTGTAAAATTGACTAAAAACAAGGCCGAGTATGAGGCCATGATTGCAGGTCTCGAACTCACCAAAAGCTTGGGGGTAGAGGTGATCAAAGATAAGTGTGACTCCCTCCTTGTGGTGAACCAAGTTAATGGGACGTTCGAGGTCAGAGAGGAACGAATGCAAATATACCTGGATAAGTTGCTGGAAACATTACATCGGTTCAAGGAGAGGACTACACAACATGTACCTCGGGATCAAAATAGTGAGGCCGATGCTCTTGCTAACTTGGGATCGTCGGCTGATGACGATGAGTTTAACTCGGGTGCGGTCGCACAACTCATGACATCGGTATCGGAATAAGTTCACGACGAGATAAACTAAACAAGCCTAACTTGGGACTGGAGAAACAATTATATAGAGTATCTAAAGACCGAAAAACTGCCCTCGGATCCTAAATAATCGAGGGCTCTACGTTCGAAGACGGCCTGGTTTAGCTTGTCTGAAGATGATACCCTATTCAGAAGAACATTTGATGGCTCACTCGCAATATGTCTAGGACCGGGAGATACCAAGTATGTTCTGAGGGAGGTCCATGAGAGAACCCGCAGAAATCATTCGGGGGTCGAATCATTAGTTTGGAAAATAATTAAAGCCGACTACTACTGAATCAACATGGAAAAGGATGCGAAGGAGTTTGTATGAAAATGCGATAAATTTCAAAGGCATGCTCTGATGATTCATCAGCCTGGAGAGCTGTTGCATTTGGTCTTGTCACCCTGGCCGTTCATGAAATAGGGGATGAACATCGGCATCCCCCTTCCGTGGGCTGGTAAGGCTCAATTTATATTATTTATGACGGACTATTTTTCTAAGTGGGTGTAAGCCTGGGGTGTATGATAAAGTCAAGGAGAAGGAAGTCATCAATTTAATTTGGGACCACATAATATGCCGGTTTGGAATGCCGGTCGAGATCGTGTGCGACAATGGGAAACAGTTCACCGACTACAAAGTAAGCAAGTTTCTCGAGACCAAGATCAGCACCCTACCACCCTAGTGGGAATGGCCAAGCAGAGTCCGCCGACAAAACCATACTGCAAAACCTCAAAGAGAGATTAACCAGCATCAAAGGAAAATGGAAAGAAATCTTACCTCGAAGTCCAGTATTGAGGCCACCCCATTCTCGTTGGTTTATGGCGCTGAAGCTCTAATACCGATCGAAGTAGGAGAATCGAGTCTTAGGTTCCGATATGCAATCGAAGAGTCAAATTATGAGCCATGAATATGAGCCTGGAACTGCTAGATGAAAGGCGCGAGCCGCCCTCGTCCAGATGGCTACCCAAAAGCAACAAATTAAAAGGTATTACAATCACATAGTCAACCTTCGAAACTTTGATATCGGAGAATTGGTTTTAAGGAAGGTGACATTGAGCACCCGAAACCCGAACGAGGGGAAGCTGGGATCGAATTGAAAAGGTCCATATCTAATTAACGAGATCTCGACAAATGATAACACAAACTCGAAGCAATGAGCGGTGAGTGACTACCGAACAACTGGAACGTGGCCCACTTAAAATGAAACTACTGTTGAGGTACGACACCATTCATTTGTTTTTTGTAAATATTAGACTAACACTTGCAGGTAACGATCAAGTTACGATACGACTATTAGGCCTGAAAGCACGTGTTGCACTCTTTTTTCCTTAGACCGGTTTTGTCCCAAATGGGTTTTTCGTCGAGGTTTTTAATGAGGCAACAGTGGATCGTGCTAACTTAGAATTGAAGACCGGAGTCAAGGACCACATCAACAATATCCAAGGCCTCTCTATGATCGGCCTCTGATACTGGGGGCCATCACCCTCGGATAATGATTTTGTCAAGGAGAGAAATTTATGCTCGAACTACCTAGGCTCGCTGGATAGGATTTATTATAAGGGCCAAACAATCAAATGAATCATGCCCACATAGACCACCCAAGCTCTGACACAAAGCATGTATACATTTGTAACCTTGTTTATTACACACAGAAATGAAAGAAAGTTTCTCCTTGAGGATAAATATTTTGTCCCTTAAAAAATTTCTACATTTGGTCCCCTAAAGATATCGAGCCCAAGGGCCACCTCTGTCAGGATCCAAGAGGTTACCCTCACTCGGGGACTATCTTCCAAGGTAGGCTCGGGCGACCCGGGGTATCAAAGCCCGGAGGCACAAAGATTATTAGGCAGTGCCCTAACTTTAAAGGCTACGACCATCCCCATTCGAAACTATCGTCCTAGGCAAGCCCGAATAACTCGGGGTAACGAGACCATTGGGAAATACCCGAACATAAAAGGCTACGGTCTTCCTAGAACTGCTGGGAGACGTGTGAGATCCATAACCAAAACACAAGGCCTTCAAAATTTCTAAACCAATTCGAAGCTGCCCTCGGCAAAATTATAAAAAAATCTAAGTGAACATTTCAGGGAAAGCTTACGGTCATACGAAGCCCCCTCACGAGCCTGAAGCAAAATAGTCTTGAAAATGAACAATGTTGAACCTCCGAATAAGACCTAATTATTACATGATAAGGCATACGAAATCTTTGCAATCATAAAAAAAATAAAAAGAATCAAGCTTAAAAATTGCCGAAGCGTAAAATCCTTATATATATACACCCAAACTTTTAAAAGTCCAAATGGACTCAACCAAAATACAAAGGTAAAAAAGAAAAAATTACAAACCACCTAAGAAACCTAATACTCACCGGATCCCGCCTCATCACCAGGGCTGTCGGAATCTTCCCGTCCTCGGATCCGTCCAAACCCTCGAAATCTTCCTCATACTCGGGGTACGCCAACTTCTTGTCCTTGGCCTTGAGCCTCTTATAATTTTGAAGCTCGACCGGCAAATCTAACACCTAGTCATGAACCTCTTCGAGAGCCTCTCTCTGGGACTGCCACTTCGCATGATCGACTATGACCTTTAGGAATTCCTAATTAGCCTGAGCATCGACTTTGTACTCAACCACCATTTCATCGGTATCGTCCTTGGCTATTTCAACCACTGACTTGGCAACAGTCGATCGAAGTTGAGACTGGAGCTCCTCAATTTTTCGGGACCGTGCCTCTGCCTTCTCCTTCATCGATTGAAGTTGGGCCTCCACCGAGGTCAATTGCTCCTGGGCTATTTCCTTTTCAAAAGCCAACCGGTGCATCTTGCCCTTCCACTCCTCGGCCATGGCCTTCACTTCGTCTATCTCAGCCTGGAGCTGGTCAACCCGATAATTCTGTTGGGCCTGTTGATTTTGACCGTTAGACACCGTTTCTAGCTCATCATCACTAACTTAAAAAGTTTCTACCTGTTCCAACAGGTCGACATGTTTTTTTTCTGAGCTGCATCCAACTCAGCTCGAAGGTTTTTGATTTCACCCTCACGTTGCTCGCTGAGAAGTTTATACATGTTTGTTTTCTCAGCAAGCTCTTTGGCTTCGGCCTCGAGTTGGTGGAGAACCGAGGCCTGCAAATACGAGGAAAGATATAACAATATAAAAAAATCAGTAAAAATATAAGAAGAAAAATTGGAATCATCAGGAATTATCAAGAGTTACCCGGTTCAGCACCTGTTGAGCTTCGTTGAACAGACATGGCACGTCTACTTCCTTCATTTTCGCATGGTCTTCCTCAGTCACCAAGCACCTGGCTATACCTACGGGGACAAAAAGAACTCGGGCATCCTCCGGAAGTGATGATTATCGAGCCCCCTTTTTCCTCTCCTTTCGGATCGGTCAGGGTTTTTGACATTATTGGGACAACTCGTTTCCTTTTGGGAAAAGGGGTATGTAAGGAATTGAAGAGTCGCCACCTAACGAATTAATATGCGTTAGGGAACCTACTAAGGGTCATTTACAACACAGTTTTGAATAACCAGAGACAGGGTAAGGGCTTGAAATTACTTTAAGGAGAAGGTGTTAGGCACCCCTCAAAGTCCACAACTGTGGTTCCTGGCCAAACTAGCTTTGTGAATTTAAACAAGTAGCAAATAAGCAATTAAAGCACAAACCAAATAAAGGGTTTTGAAAAGATTCGCAGTCTAAGCACACATATGAAATAAAGTTTTTAAAAGATTTAAAGTCTAGGCACATATACAAGGTTTTGAAAGATTTGCGATCTAAGCACACGTGTAAGGGATAAGGGGGTCCTAGGTTGTTTATTGATGTGTGGCTAGAATTCGTGATTTTAAGCATTATTTACCTCACATTTTATGTACTTTA
>ML409223.1:20287-50106 GCA_005239525.1 Nicotiana knightiana | reverse complement strand
TGGAGTGGGGGGAAGATATGTGAGGGAGTGGGGTGTTTGGGTGGTCTTGTTTTTATTTTTTCCTGTTTTTATTTTTATTTTTTTTTATTTTTATTTTTATTTTTATTTAAATTTATTTTTCTTAATTTTTTTTATTGAATAAAAGAAGATAAGATACACATGTATATATATATTTTCTTCTATTTAAACATAGAAAAAATCTTATATTCTAAGAATGTGAATATTTTTGTTGTTTTTAATTTTCTTAAATAGAACCTATTAAGAGTAAGATAAAAATTTAAAATTAGAGATTAGATATAACATTAATATGTATAGCAAAAAATATTATAGAATTTGGGTGTGGTCAAAAAATAGTTGTTCACAGCATGCCCCTCTTTGCTTAGAAACATAAAGAGTTTTCAGGCAAAGAAAAATGAACAAAGTGACTGATTTTTTACCTCACTATTATTTGAAAAAGGAGGAGAAAACAATAACCAATACTCTAGAAATACACAGTTTTCCCAAAACCCGGAACATCATAAGTCACAAGCTACAGAAGGAAGTAGTATCTCTATACACCAGAGTCTAATAAAAAAAATACATAAGGTAATTGACACAGGGGAGAATAGAGGGGGACTTCGAGGTCTGCGGACGCGGTAGATATACATTGAAGTCTCCAAACTTCCACTGCTCACTGATGACGTGGATGATAATGAGCACGTAGATCTGCATACAAAACATGTGCAGAATAATAGCATGAGTACACCACAACGGTACCCAGTAAGAGCCAAGCCTAACCTCGGTCGAGTAGTGACGAGGTCAGGTCAGTCCCACTGTTATATAATAAATAAAGTAGGAGAATGTACAGTATAATAAGAGGCTGGAATTTAACAAAAGGAAAACACAGCAGGGGAACTCCCGAGATACCGTCTCGTAGCCCCAAAGTAAATATGCAAAGAGATCTCCTGAGTTACCGCCTCGTAGTCTCAAAAGTAAATGTGCAGGGAGAACTCCCGGGGAACCGCCTCGTAGTCTCAAAAGTAAACACACAACTTAAACTGATAAGTAAAATGGGTAACAGAAAGAATTCTACAGTTAAGACTGATAAAGATCGAGGAAAGGTAGGAAATCAACTAGGCATGCTGCATAGAGTTCAAATAAGCAGTTAGAGCACGCAGATATGCGATATAAGACTAAATAGGATAACTACACATGTGGGTATAACTCAATTAAGATGAAACATGTTACTACTTAGTAAAAATTGGGTTTTACAACAAATAGACCCTGTACGCACTCGTCACCTCACGTACACGGCGCTTACGTATCATAGCAGTACCAAATCCTAAGGGGATTTCCCCAATATAAGGTTAGACAAGCCACGTACCTCGAACCAAGCTCAAATCAATCCGTAAGAATGCTTTTTTCTCGATTATCCGTCTCTGAATGGCCCAAATCTAGCCAAACACAATATATCCTAAATACAACTATAATAAACTAAGCTAATTAATGAAATCAAGACTTTAACAAGAAATTCGAAAATCTCCCTAAAACACCTCCCCGGACCCACGTCTCGGAATCGGGTAAAAGTCACAAAATATGAACACTCATTAACTCAAGAGTTCACCCTTACTAAAATTATCCAAATCCGATATCGAAATTCGAATCAAAACTCGAAACTTAGTTGAAGAACTTCCAACCTTTTCCCCCAAATTTCTCAACCAAATTCCTTAATAAAATGATGAAATCAACTATAGATTAGTGAAATATAACCATAAAGGAGTTAATAATCATTACCCAAAAGTTCTATCTAAAAAATCCTTGAATTATCGCCTTAATTCGAGCTCTCAAAATCCCAAAATTGAAAATGGGATAAAACCCTCAAACTTGGCCCTTTTCTGCCCAGCGATTTCGCATCTGCGGGTTTCCAGTCGCACCTGCGAAAATTCCATTACAAGTGCAGACATGAATTAAGTCCTTTCCCGGGGTACGCATCTACGAGAGGGGAGCCGCACCTGCGGATGCACTCATGCGACCAAGGAGCCTCACCTGCGACATCATCGCTCCTGCACACCTTCCCCCCGAAGAAGTGAGGCCGCATCTGCGTAAATCATTCTGCACCTGCGAACCCAGTCTGGGCTGCCCAAATCCACTTGTGAAATCCTCCATTCGCACGTGCGTGTCCGCACCTACGGTCAACCCCACCGCAGGTGCGATGACACCAGAAGTTGAAAATTTTCAGCAGTTACACAAGTCCAAATTTCGATCCGTTAAGATTCCAGAAACTCACCCAAGGCCTCTGGGACCTCAACCAAACATACCAACAAGTTCTAAAACAACATAAGAACTAAGTTGATCCCTCAAATCACATCAAACAATGCTAAAAACACGAATCACCCTCCAATTCAAACTTAATAAACTTTGAAACTTCAACTTCTACAACTGATGCCAAAACATACCAGACCACATCCGATTGACTTCAAATTTTTCACACAAGTCATATTCAACATTACGTACCTACTCCAACATCTGGAATCAAAATCCGACCCCCATATCAAAAATTTCACTTCCGGTCAAACTTCCCAAAATTCAACTTTCGCCATTTCAAGCCTAATTTAGCTACAGACCTCCAAAACACAATCCGGACACGCTCCTAAATCCAAAATCACCCAACGGAGCTAACGGAACTGACGAAACTCTATTCCGGAGTCCTCTTCATACAATAAAACTACGGTCAAAATCCTTGAATTAAGCTTCCGTTTTAGGGACTAAGTGTCACAAAACACTCTGAAACCACAAACAAAACCTCCCTTCAAGTCACATAAGCAGAAAAAAGATATGGCGAAAGTAGTAAATAGGGGATCAGTGCTATTAATCTTAAAATAATCGGTCAGATCGTTTCATTGTAGATGTATTTATATGTATTCGAGTGCGCATACATTGATTTTTAGTTTCTACAATGGTTTTCTCTTCTTGTATTTAGATATATTTATATGTATTCGATAAGGCATACACTATTTTTTATTTTGTACAGTGATTTTTGACTGTTGTATTTAGATGTATTTAAATGAATTTGAGTTCTTACAATAACATTTGTAAATACATTATTAGTTCTATCATTTTGATGTTATTCATCAATTAGTTATGCATTCAATCTAACAGTATTCGTCTGTATTTTTAACCCAACTGTATCCATCTGTATTTAAAATAACAATACAGTGAAATATAGTAAAATACTCTCAATATAAATAGAAAATCAATGAATACAACCAATGAAATATAATCAATAAAGCAGTAATACCATGTATTATGAATAAATAAAATATTGTGAATACAAAAATAAACTTGATTACATTGAACACAACTGTTAGATATAACATAATACAAGCACTAGGTTTATTATCAAATATGCAGGCAGTAGGTTACTATTACAGGTTGTATCCGGCATAAATACATGATGTTTTCATATACAGAAAATCAAATTTCAAAATATTTCTGTAGATACTTGTATCAATTCCGAGCAGAACCTAGAACAATGTCAGGAAATAAACTCGAATTGTATCAGAAAAAATAGGGACCGAAACTCTGAAGAATGCTCTATTTTTCGGTGTTTAGCATCTGATAAATCTTCTCTTTAATTGGATTGATAATGTGGTGTGTTATAATTGATGTGAGTTATATTAGGAGTGTATCCCGTTGCAGCTTTCCATTATTAAACAACTAGAGAGACCTATTATTACGTTGTATTCATGAATACATGATATGAATACATGTGAATACAGCGACTGACAGCTGGACTTCCCTATTTTTTAGCCGACTTTTGCTAATGTAATCATGAATACAGTAGCTTGAATACATTGAATACATTACCATAACAACTGAAAGGTAGCTACAGAAAGTAATTATATACATGGTAGCTATAGGAAATTAATGGCCACTAAATAATAGTCATTTCTGAAAATCCCTCATCATTATTCGTGTTTGTACGAAATTCATTCCCCTAGACTATATAAGCTTATTTGGTTTATAATGTCGTTCTGTTCTTTGATTAATTTGATATATTTCCTTTTTCCCAGAACCCCATCTAATGAGCTGGCTTTTTTACGCAAATATTCCTTTTTAGGCCACTATTTAGAATTTGTTCCTATTTTTAAAAGGCGTGCAAATGTCATTCTTAAAAAAAATTAGAGAAATTGACACCAGGTAACAACATACAATACGAATTGGCAAATTTTTTTCCCTCACAACTTGTTTGGATGGTTGTTACACATTGTTTCATAATGTATCGTATTGTATTATATTGTATTGTATCGTTTGATGAATATAATATTTGGATAGGTTGTATCGTATGTTGTTATTTCATGATATCACATGTAACGACCCGACCGATCGTTGTGAGATCTAGCGTGTCGTTCGGCTGTTTGAGGCCTTGAGTAGCTTTACTTCAGGTATTACGACTTGTGCATGAGGTCGGAATTGAATTTCAGGAAGTTCGGAGTTGATTTCGAAAGAAAATTCTCATTTCGGAAGCTTTAAGTTGGAAGAGTTGACTAAGGTTTGACTTTTGATTAAACGACCTCGGAATCGGGATTTTAAGGTTCCTATATGTTCGTATGATGATTTTGGACTTGGACGTATGCACGGACCGGGTTTTGGATGACCCGGGAGCGTCATGACGCTTATTCTGGAGAGTTGGCATTTTGGAAGAATTTCATGAATTTGGGTTGAAGTGTATTTTAATGTTACCAATGTATGTTTGGGATTCCGGGCCTGGGATTAGCTCTGTATGGTGATTTTGGACTTATGAGTGTGTCCGGATATTTATCTAGAAGTCCGTAGTTGATTTTGGCTTGAAATGGCAAAAGTTGGAAATGGAAGGTTTGGATGTTTGACTGGGATTTGACTTTTTGATATCGGGGTCAAAATCCGATTCTGAAAATTGGAATAGATCCATCATGTCATTTATTACTTGTGTGCAAAATTTGAGGTCAATCGAACTTGATTTGATAGTTTCAGCATCGAATGTAGAAGTTGGAATTTAGTAGTTTCATTAGGCTTGAATTGGGGTGCAATTCGTATTTTTTAGCGTTGTTTGATGTGATTTGAGGCATCGACTAAGTTTGTATGATGTTTTAGGACTTGTTGGTATATTTGGTTGGGGTCTCGGGGGCCTTGGCTGTGTTTCGGGTATGTTTCGGGTGTTATTGGATCATTTTGGGCTACTTAGATTTTGATTTTTTGATGTCTGGTGTTGTTCTTAGCATTTGCAAAGAGCCTCTCGCGTTCGCAACGAAGGATTTTGCTGCTGGGACTTTGTTCTTCGCATTCGCAAAGCAATTCCTGTTTTCCGTCGTCCGACTTTGGAAGCTTATATCTCGCAATCTATAAGGAATTTGGAGTTGATCCAAAAATAAATGTTGTATCTCTTTGTGTCTAGTTTTCAAAAATCAAACCATTTGGCATTTGGTGTTGTGTACAAAAAGCTATGCTTGGTACACTACAGGCTGTCCGGAAAGAAGTTTGGAAATCGCGAAGAAGAAAGTTATGTTGCGCAGGGCTGACGTTGCAACTTATATCTCGAAATCTATAACGAATTGGGAGATGACCAAAACATGAAAATTTTAGATCTTGGTATTTAGTTATCAAAAAGTTAAACCAATCAAAGATAAGGAGTTCTTGGAATTCTCAAAACGGAAAACAGAAGAATGAGAAGGGAAAATTAATGACTTAAAGGAAGAAGATGAATAGAGAGCAAACATTGAATAAGGGAATCTGATCATTGATGAAATCTTTTGATCAAACAATTTGTTTACAAAGTACTGTCAGATTCCTTCAATTGTCATATTCAGAATGAGGCCATCTCCCACCTATCCAGTTGAGCGAGACCTCTAGCTAGCCGTGGGAGTCTTTAATACCTTGTGTAGGTGATATGCTGCTTTTGGCGGTTCATATGTTCGATTAAAATGATCAAGCACAATTTTATGCTACCCAGTTAACTTCTTACACAAAATTCAAATCTCACATAAAATTCAGTTTTTTCGAAGTGCGACGATGATGCTTTTAATGTGAAACTCGAAATTTCTCCACCCAAATCATTCAATTCCATCAATATTCAAGTTTTTATGTTCAAACAAATATGAATCGGTGCACATGTGTCGATTTGGAATTCATTCTCTACTTTTCTTTCCTTAATAAATGAACTGAGAAAAGAATAATATATGGTACATCAACATACAAATTAAAAATAAATTTCGTACAAATTTAATGCAAACTTGAATATTTACAACAACATACATAGTAAAAATAAATTTCATACAACTAATCATATATTATATATCTTATTTACAACTTATCTATAACTTTTATACATTATTGCTACCCAGTTAAATACAACTACAATATCATACAACTTAAATATAATTTTCAAACAAATTTTATACAATATGTCTGTCACGACCCGGAATTCCCACCTTCGGGACCGTGATGGCGCCTAACATTTCACTTGCTAGGCAAGCCAATGTTAGAGGATTATTAAGCCAATCCTTATTCAACTCAGTAAATAACAGAAAATAAGCTAAAACGGAATAAAGCGAGTGCGGAATAACATAAAAACTTAACATATACTACAACTCGGATCTGGAGTCACAATTCACGAACTTCTAGGATTTTACTACAAGTACAAGCCTGGAAAAAATACAACTGTTTGAACAAAAGAAACAGTGAAGAACAGAAAAAGATATACGGGGACTTCAAGGTCTGCGAACGCCAACAGATCTACCTTGAGTCTTCGATGAAGCATTCCGAGCTGCTACGCCTCTCGATCAGCCGGTACGAATGCCAAAATATACACAAAAAGTGCAGAGTGTAGTATGAGTACAACAGACTCCATGTACTCTGTAGGTGCCGAGCCTAACCTCGACGAAGTAGTGACGAGGCTAAGGCGGGTCACTCACACTACAATCTGTACGCAATATATATATATATAAAAAAGACAGAAAAGGAAATATAAAATCGAATAAAGCAGTAAAGTGCAAGTGATAACTACAACTCCAGGAAATAAACCAACAACATTCAGAATTTTCCAATCCTTAAGTACAAAAGTAAATATCATAACGGTTACACAGCCCAGGGAAATATAAACACATAGGTTGTTGTGGCGTGCAACCCGATCCCACAGTACGTCACATAATCCTCCCTTATTTCCTCATAACAGTATAAACAAACAACAATGAATATATATATATATATATATATATATATATAAGTATTGCAGCGTAACGCGATCCCACCATATCATACCACCACAACAATCCACTCTTATTACACATGTTGTGGTAAGTAACTTGATCCCACCGTACAATATAGATTCACCCTTATTTCACCTCAACATATCACTCTTATTTCACATGTGCGATGTCCAACCCGATCCCACCATATCAATATCAAGTATTCAGTATGCACGGTAAACTCACAATTCAAATCACGAAAATCCTTTACAATTCCTAAACACCAAACCGAAACAAGTAGGAAGTACAACATGAAACTCCGCATAAACAATACTACACAGCGAGACCAATCCAGAATTTACAAGAAGGTAAAAACAAACCAACTTGAACAAGTAATAAGAGATCATGAAACTATGAACAAGAGCTAATATCATGAACAAGAGGAAACAATGACTAATAATTAAGACAAGGAAGAGATAATGCATGAAAAGCGGGAAAACAGGGAAAACGGATAATTTGGCGGCGCATAAGCACTCGTCACCTCACATATACGCCGCTCACATGAAATTCACATAGAAAATAGTCCTAGGTTCCTAATTCTCTCAAGTCAAGGTTAGACACAACACTTACCTCGCTCCAAAGGCCACTCAATGCTCAATCACAGTTTTTCCTCTAGAATTCGCCTCCAAACCACTCGTATCTATCCACAATTGAATCAATAACATCAATTAGTGCTAAAGGGATCAATTACAATGCATAAATTTAAATTTCCCAAACTTTCCTATAAAAAGTCAAAAATTGACCTAGGGCCCGCTTGGTTAAAACCCGAGGTTCAGACCAAAATTCTTTTACCTATTCACCCCCGATACCGGTTATATAATTAGTCTTGGAATCCGACCTCAATGTGAGGTCTAAATCCTCAATTTACCAAATCCCTAATTTCTACCCAAAAACTCCCCAATTCCACCATGAAAACTATAGATTTTAGGTTGAAAACTTGTGAAATATACTGATAGATTGAAAGGAAATACGTTACAATCACTTACCAATGATTTGGGGAAGAAAGAGTCTAGGAAAAATCACCTCTAAGGTTTTAGGTTTTGAAAATTTGAATAATGAACCAAAAATCTCATCTAAGTCATATTTTGTTCAACTGCAGATGTCGCATTTGCGCCCTAGGCTTTGCAAATGCGAGGAAAGCTTCGCAAATGCGAAACTCCCTCATTTCTGCTGCCTTCGCAAATGAGGACTCAGAGGATTACAAATGCGACCCAAATCTTCGCAAATGCAAAGGTCCACCCCCAGCCCATTGCCCGCAAATGCGATGGTTTCTTCACAAATGTGAGGCTCGCATTTGCGAGCCAAATCTCGCAAATGCGAAATCTGCAGATCTGATGCACCACCTATGATTCTCTAAGTTCAAACCATTCTGTAGCCTATCCAAAACTCCCTCGAGCCCTCGGGGCTCCAAACCAAATATGCACACAATTCCTAAAACACCATATGAACTCGCTTGCACGATCAAAACACCAAAATAAAGCCTAGAACTACGAATCAGACACCAAATTAAAGAGAACTCTCAAGAAAGCTTTAAAACTTCTATTTCCACAACCGAACATCCGAATCGCGTCAAATCAACTCTGTTTCTCACTAAATTCGACATACAAGTCATAAATATCATAGTGGACCTCTATCGGGCTCCAGAACCAAAATATGGACCCGGTATCAACAAGACCAAACCTCAGTCGATTCTTAAAAATCATAAAACTTTCAAACATTCAGTTTTTCAACCAAAATCAATAACTCAAGCTAGGGACCTTCGAATTCGATTCCAGGCATACGCCCAGGTCCCAAATTACGATACGAACCCACCGGGACCATCAAAATACGGATTTGGGTCCTCTGCTCAAAACATTGACCAAAGTCTACTCAAATGAATTTTTAAGGCAAAATTCTTATTTTTTATTAGTTATTAACATATAAGCCTTATGGAAGAACATAGGGCCGTGCATGCAAATCGAGGAAGGCTAAATGAGGTATTTGAGACCTTGAAACACAGAATTAGGTTCTAAAATATAAGATGACCTATCGGGTGATCACAATGTCTTTTGTTTATTTTGTATCTAATTTGTATATATTTTGTGTATGGTGTGTGCTTCTTCCTCTCTAAAATTCCAATCAAAACTTACACTCTTAATATAATTTTGATACATATTAACAACTTTATGTAAAAAGATAGTATTGATAACTTAAATTCAAATTTTATACAATGACTCATACATTATTCAACTATTTTTCAACTTTCATACAATGTTTAAATATATATATATAACTACAACATAATATAATTTACATACAATTATAACATAATTTTACTACAATTTCGTAAGTATATTGCATGTCATTTCTTCTTCTTCTTCTTCTTCTTCTTCTTCTTCTTCTTCTTCTTCTTCTTCTTCTTCTTCTTCTTCTTCTTCTTCTTCTTCTTCGAGTTTCTATCTGAAATTTAGCCAAAATCTTAGTCAATCAATTAAATAGATGACGAAAAAAACTAATCAAATAGCATGAGAGAATGAGAAAAAGGAGAAAAGGACCGGGACACACGCTGAACCACAATATCACGAATTCATGAGTTTTTAGTTAAGATGTATGTATAACTAACTCAAGTGAGTTTTCTATCTTCCCATAGTAATTTGGAGAAAATAAGTCTAATGTATGTGGTGTGTGCTTCTTCCTCTCTAAAATTCCAATCAAAACTTACTCTCTTCATACAATTTTGAAATATATCAATAATTTTATGTAAAAAGATAGTATTGATAACTTAAATACAAACTTTATACAACGATTCATACTTTATACAACTATTTTTTAACTTTCATCCAACATTCAAATAAATAAATATATATATATATATATATATATATATATATATAACTACACCAGAATACAATTATAATACAACTTTACTACAAATTTTGTAAGTATAATGTATGTCATGTGTTCTACTTCTTTTTCGAGTTTCAATCTGAAATTCAGCCAAAATCAAGTCTAGTTTTCACCAAACACCCTCAAAATTGAGATATAAACTCCAAACAATATTTCCAATTATTGCAANGAGAAAAGGACCGGGACACACGCTGAACCACAATATCACGAATTCATGGGTTTTTAGTTAAGATGTATGTATAACTAATTCAAGTGAGTTTTCTATCTTCCCATAGTAATTTGGAGAAAATAAGTCTAATGTATGTGGTGTGTGCTTCTTCCTTTCTAAAATTCCAATCAATACTTACTCTCTTCATACAATTTTGATACATATCAATAACTTTATGTAAAAATATAGTATTGATAACTTAAATACAAATTTTATACAACGATTCATACATTATACAACTATTTTTTAACTTTCATCCGACATTCAAATAAATTAATATATATAACTACACCAAAATACAATTTACATACAATTATAATACAACTTACTACAAATTTTGTAAGTATAATGTNCTACACCAGAATACAATTATAATACAACTTTACTACAAATTTTGTAAGTATAATGTATGTCATGTGTTCTACTTCTTTTTCGAGTTTCAATCTGAAATTCAGCCAAAATCAAGTCTAGTTTTCACCAAACACCCTCAAAATTGAGATATAAACTCCAAACAATATTTCCAATTATTGCAACAACACATAATCCAAATAAATAATGATTTTTGAAAATTCAAATTCGATTTTAAAGCTTCAAAGCTTTTTAATGGATGTCAGTGGTGGAGAGTCAAACACCTTCAAAATTTATTGATTGACAATTTCAGTTTGAACGCCAATTGTGCAACATGAAAGAAAATTGCTAAGTTAAAACTCTATAGTAAAACGATTGAAATCCATTGATGAATTCCATTAAAAATATATACAACATAAAAGGATAAAAAGTAGAGAACATAATAGGAAGAAAAATTGGGGAAAGANGAGAGAGAGAGAGAGAGAGAGAGAGAGAGAGAGAGAGAGAGAGTGTGCAGGAGAGAGAGAACATGGATGGAAAATAATTAATTCCTTATTCAATTCATAATTTAAAGGATACTCATTTAAAATTAATTTATATATAATTGATAAATTGTATGTGATCATGTAATTAAGTTAAAACTTGATTAGAAAAAGTAATAAAGTTTCATATATAATATAGGAGGGTAAAAATCTCTCTACATACAACGAAGCAAAAGGCTAAACTTATTTTTAACTAAAAACCTTGAGGATGAAGTCTGCATAGGATCATGTGCATATTTACGTAAAAGATCTAGTTATGCATAATGCATCTAGTGAATTTATATGAGAATAAAGCTAGACCGTGCATCACGTTTAAAAAACGTTTCAGTTCTTAAAAATCCATCCAAAAAATTAGGACCTCAATAACTCCTCCTATAATCAAGGCTCCCTGGACTTCACACTTCCTCAAATATTTTGCCATCATGTCCTAAATCACATTCATTGCTAACACATCATCCCCCTCCTCCTCCCCTGCATAAATCACATTTAATTTTCCCCTCATAATAAATTTTACAGTAAGTATTATGTGTGTATATTTAGAGAGTATATTATACATATATATACCTAAAAAGAATTAAATAAATAAAATATATACCATTATTTTGAAGACAAAAGTATATATTATTAGTATTCCTAAATACAATTAAAATACATGGTATATTATATTTATTTAATTGTATTAACTAGGTATAAAAACTGTATGTACTTTGTCTTCAAAATACATGGTATATTCTATTTATGTAATTGGGTTTAGTAGTATGTACTTTATCTAGATATAATCCAACATTTTGAGGATTCGATTATCGTATAATTGGGGGACTGTGTGACATTTTTTCTGTATACGTATTATTTGTTTAAAGAAGAAAGAGAAAAGTTAATAAGAAAATCTCCTTTTTTATCTCTTAAGTAAATAAAAGAACAGTTGTGTTATCCCTTGATTTGTGGATTAGTTTATTTTTTAAACTGCTAAGAGGAGAGAGCGGGTAATAGATAGGGATTGTTACCCAAATAGCCGGTAAAATCTAATGTTTACTTTTTCTAGTCAATATACATAAATTAAAACATTGATTATATAATATTATACATATAAAATAAATTGTACATATATTATACAATTGCTGGCTATGTTTAGTTTAAAATATTAGGTGGGCGGAAATTTGGGTTAATTCTTCAATAAAAAATTTAAGATAACGTTTCCCCTAATGTATAATATAAAGGGAGATGTAACGACCCGACCGGTCGTTTTACTTTCTAGAACCCTGTTCCCCTAAATAAGACTCCTCATATGTATTTTTACTTTTTTATGACTTGCGGGGATGGTTACTTCGGGATTTGAAAGAGTTCGGGTTGAAATCGGAACACTTGGTTCCTTAAGGTTGGGTTAAAAGGCCAAGTTTGACTTCAGTCAATATTTGAGTAAACGACCTCGGAATCGGGATTTGACGGCTCCAATAAGTTCGTACGATGATTTCGGACTTGGGCATATGTTCAGATCGGGTTTTGGATGACTCGGGAGCGTTTCGGCGCTTAATATCAAAAGTTGGTTCTTGAAGTTTTTTAAATTTGGTTCGGAGCGGGTTTTGGTGATATCAAGGTCCAAACAGAATTTCGAGACCGGGTATAGTTTTGTAATGTCATTTAAGACTTGCATGAAAAATTTGGTGTCACTCCGAGTAGTTTAAGTAGGTTTCGGCGCATTGGAAGTAAAATGGAGAACTTGAAGTTCTTAAGTTTGATTCAATTGGATTTGGGGTGCGATTCTTAATTTAAATGTTGTTTCGGGCGTTCCGAGAGTTTGAGCGAGTCCGGACGATGCGCGAGTTGAGTTTGAAACTCAATAGAGCTGCGGGTGCACCAGTTCTGGTGTGTCCGCACCTGCGGTTGGCCAGCCGCAGGTGCAAGCCTTAAGCCGCAGAAGCAAAGGAGGGAGGACAGCCCAGGCACCACAGGTGCGAACGCCGGTGCGAGTTCAGTGGTCGCAGGTGAGAGCTTGTGCGCAGCGTCCCTTGAGCCCGCAGATGTGGAGCTTGGCCAGTAGGGGGAAATGCGCACCTGCGATGGATTTTTTGCAGGTGCGGGACCGCAGGCGCGGCCAAGGCCCCGCAGGTGCATAATCGATGGAGGCAATGCACTTTATTTAATACGGGACTTAGGATTTTTTCTTCTATTCTTTACACACTTGGGCGATTCTAGAGCTTCAAAAGGGGGAGATTTCAACCTGGTTATTGAGGGTAAGTAATTCCTACCTTAATGTGAGTTTAATACATAAATTATAGGTAGATTTCAACATGAAAATTGGTAGAAATCATGGGTTTGGAAGAAAAACCTAGGGTTTAATTGTATTAACTAGGTATAAAAACTGTTTGTACTTTGTCTTCAAAATACATGGTATGTTCTATTTATGTAATTGGGTTTAGTTAGTATGTACTTTATCTAGATATTATCCAACATTTTGAGGATTCGATTATCGTATAATTGGGGAACTCTGTGACATTTTTTCTGTATACGTATTATTTGTTTAAAGAAAAAAGAGAAAAGGTAATAAGAAAATCTCCTTTTTTATCTCTTAGGTAAATAAAAGAACAGTTGTGGTATCCCTTGATTTGTGGAGTAGTTTATTTTTTAAACTGCTAAGAGGAGAGAGCGGGTAATAGATAGGGATTGTTACCCAAATAGCCGGTAAAATCTAATGTTTACTTTTTCTAGTCGATATACATAGATTAAAATATTGAATATATAATATTATATATATAAAATAAATTGTACATATATTATACATCTGTTGGCTATGTTTAGTTTAAGATATTAGGTGGGCGGAAATTTGGGTTAATTCTTCAATAAAAAATTTAAGATAATGTTTCCCCTAATGTATAATATAAAGAGAGATGTAACGGCCCGACTGGTCGTTTTACTTTCTAGAACCCCGTTCCCCTAAATAAGACTCCTCATATGTATTTTTACTGTTTTATGACTTGGGGGGATGGTTAGTTCGGGATTTGAAAGGGTTCCGGTTGGAATCGGAACGGAACACTTGGTTCCTTAAGGTTGGCTTAAAAGACCAAGTTTGACTTCGGTCAATATTTTGAGTAAACGACCTCGAAATCGGGATTTGACGGCTCCAATAGGTTCGTACGGTGATTTCGGACTTGGGCATATGTTCGGATCGGGTTTTGGATGACTCGGGAGCGTTTCGGCGCTTAATATCAAAAGTTGGTTCTTGAAGTTTTTTAAATTTGGTTTGGAGCGGGTTTTGGCGATATCAAGGTCCAAACAGAATTCCGAGACCGGGAATAGTTTTGTAATGTCATTTAAGACTTGCACGAAAAATTTGGTGTCACTCCGAGTAGTTTAAGTACGTTTCGGCGCATTGGAAGTAAAATGGAGAATTTGAAGTTCTTAAATTTGATTCAAATGGATTTGGGGTGCGATTCTTAATTTAAATGTTGTTTCGGGCGTTCCGAGAGTTTGATCGAGTCCGTTTTATGATTTCAAACTTGTTGGTATGTTTGGACAAGGCGTCGGGGACCCCGGGTGCCATTCGAACGATGCGCGAGTTGAGTTTGAAGCTCAATAGAGCTGCGGGTGCACCAATTCTGGTGTGTCCGCACCTGCGGTTGACCAGCCGCAGGTGCGAGCTTTGAGCCGCAGAAGCAAAGGAGGGGGGACAGCCCAGGCACCACAGGTGCGGACATTTTGGTGCACCCGCGCGACCGCCGGTGCGAGTTCAGTGGTCGCAGGTGAGAGCTTGTGCGCAGAAGCGTCCGTTGAGCCCACAGATGTGGAGCTTGGCCAGTAGGGGGAAATGTGCACCTACGATGGATTTTTCGCAGGTGCGGGACTGCAGGTGCGGCCAAGGCCCCGCAGGTGCATAATCGATGGAGGAAATGCACTTCATTTAATACGGGACTTAGGCTTTTTTTCTCCTATTCTTTACACACTTGGGCGATTCTAGAGCTTCAAAAGGGGGAGATTTCAATCTGGTTATTGAGGGTAAGTAATTCCTACCTTAATGTGAGTTTAATACATAAATTATGGGTAGATTTCAACATGAAAATTGGTAGAAATCATGGGTTTGGAAGGAAAACCTAGGGTTTAATAAAGATGAGATTTTAGCACAAAAATGATTATACTTAGTGAATGGGTAACAACTTTCTTCAAACATTTCCGGAATCCAGGCATGTGGTCCTGGGGGTGAATTTTAGGAATCTCACAAATTGGGTTGGGTAATCACTTTAATAGTTGAGATATGAACCTTTGAGTATAGAATGATCGATCTATGTAATGTTTGGCTAGTTCTGAGTCGTTTGGCATCAATTTTGGAGGTTTGAGCGCATTCTTGAATTGGGAAGTAGGCTTTGAGACTAGGTAAGTCTCTTTTCTAACCTTGTAAGAGGGAATTTACCCCATATGTGAACTTAATTAATATGTGTTGTTGTTTGTGGGGGGCTACGTGCGCACGAAATGACGAGAGTCAGTATGTAGCTACTATTCCTGTTATGTCCGGTAGTTTTAGGCTTACAAAATGACATGTTGGTATTGTTATTGCTTTATATTTATTGTCTGCCTTGAGAAGGAGCGGGATTGAGTTTGCTTATTAAATGTTTCAACATGATCTTAAAGGTTTTCATTTGAATTTCGTATTTTCAAAAAAAAGGGGAGAGTACTATAATAACTTAAGAAATCATTGTGTAACCGCGTCGCATGAATGATTCGTGAGTGGGGTAATTCCTTAATTTTATATTTGACCGCGTCGCATGTATGATTCGCGAGCGGGAGAATAGATGCATCTATAGTTCGCGTTGTTCGACCCTCGGCAGTGCACAGTTTACATTTATGTTGGATGGGGCCGAACGTCCTCGGTGGTAATTGTGTGTGATAATAGACTTGGGAGTTTTTCTCATGATTTGTATAAATTTATTGTTTGTGCAATCATATGTCTTGAAGAAAGAAAGTGATTTAAGCTTTTAAATATGGTGAAGACTTGTTCAGTTTTTCTTGCTCTGAGTCTTATTGTTGTATATCATGCTTAATTATAATTTCATATTATCATGTTATTGGCTCTAGTAAGTGTCGAAATCGACCCCTCGTCATTACTTCTTCGAGGTTAGACTAGATACTTACTGGGTACATATTATTTATGTACTCGTACTACTCTTCTGTACTTAATTGTGCAGGATCTGAGGCAGGTGCTTCTGGTTACCAGTCTGGTTCTCAGATTTGATCCCCATCTCGAAAATTCGCGGTGAGCTGCCTTCCGAGCCGTTCTGCAGCATGCTGGAGTCTCTCTTATGTTTTATTTCTCTGTCTATTTCTTTTCAGACAGTAGGCTAGTATTCTTTTGTATGTTCTACTAGATTGCCCTCATACTTGTGACACCAGGTCTTGGCACACACACTAGTAGACTTATGATTTTGGTATTGTTTATGTGATTACGGTTTGTACTCATTGCTTCTGTATAATCTTTTCACATTGGTAAATTTCTAAATCTTTTCAACTAATGTAGAATTTTATCCACTTATTAAATTACTCAACAGAAAATCACTAGTTTAATCAGTGTTGGCTTGCCTAACAATGGTGTTGTGTGCCATCACGGCCTATAATAGAATTAGGTCGTGAAAGAATGGTATCAGAGCACTAGGTTCACGTAGGTCTCACAAGTTATGGGCATGCCTAGTAGAGTCTTTCGGATCGTGCGGAGACGTCCGTACTTATCTTTGAGAGGCTATAGGGTGTTAGGAAACTACTCTTTATCCATCTCCGATCGTGCAGTTGATGGTATACTAAATTCCTTTCTCTCATTCTCTCACAGATGGTGAGGACGCGCACGGCCATTCCAGACCCGGGAGGAGCTGCTTCCCCCGTTGCTAGAGGTCATGGCAGAGGCTGGGGGAGGGCACCAGCCCGAGGTAGGGGATGAGGGCATCCCAGAGCTACCCCAGTAGCACCACCAGCGGATCCAGTGGAGGATCCAATCATTGAGGAGCAGGGCGAAGTGCCTGCCGCATAGCCAGCCCTGGTGGATTTCATGTCAGCACCGGGTTTTCAGGAGGTCAGGGGCCGTATGCTGCGGTTCACGGACAATATGACTCAGGCTGGTTTATTTCCAGCAGACCTAGCCACATCTCAGGTAAGAGGGGGCACAGACCCCTACTGCTCAGGCTCCTGGGCCCGCAGCTGCAGTATATCATACTCCTGGTACACTACCCGTGGGTGGAGCCCAACCAGTTGCCTCAGCTACACCTGAGCCTATACCAACTGCGGACGGTGAACCGCAGAAACTATTGGATATATGGACTAGGCTACACCCTCCTATCTTTGGGGACAAGCGCCACGAGGATCCCCAGGACTTCATTGACCGGTGCAGGGATAGACTGCACAACATGAGGATATTGGAGTCACATGGGGTGGATTTACTACTTTCGAGCTGGAGGGCAGGGCCCGTAGATGGTGGCAGTCTTACCTTCTTGGCAGAACAGTGGGCTCTCCTCCCATGACTTGGGACTAGTTTACACAGTTTTTCTTGGATAGGTATATTCCATCCTCTCAGAGGGAATAGTTGCAAGGTCAGTTCGAGCAGCTCGAGCAGGTTCAGATGTCAGTGACTGATTATGAGGCGAGATTCTCTGAGTTTTTGCGGGGTTGCACTCCACTATTCGGGCTAGTATGGCCCGGGAGATTGAGATAGGCACTAGTTATCAGCTAGTAGTGGAGATTGCTCGGAGGATTGAGGGCTAACGCCAGAGGGGTAGAGATCATATGTAGCAGAACAAGAGGACCCAGTTCTCTGGAGAGTTTAGAGGTGCCCCGACCAGAGGAAGAGGTCAGTTTGGGAGGGGTAAGCCTAGCAGGCCCACATATTCAGCACCACCACCCCCTCGAGGTGCTTCAGCGCGACCCTATTTCAGCGCCATGCTAGAGAGTTCATACTGCCCACGAACCATCCAGGGTTCTCCTAGTAGGTATTTAGGCCATTAGGGTCAAACTTTAGGGCCGCAGTCTATGGTACCGAGAGGTTATTATGAGTGTGGAGATCTGGGTCACATGAAGAGATCATATCCTAGACTTCGGGGCAAGGGAGTGCAGCAGGGTTAGCAGCCCATGATTTCAGCTTCAACAGCCAGTCATCCGACCGCCCAAAGGGGAAGGGCAGGTGGGTAGGGGCCGTACCAGAGGTGGAGGTCAGGAAGGCGGGGGCCAGCCATGTGGTTCTCCAGCCGGATTTTATGCTTTTTCGGCCAGACCAGATGTAGTGGCCTCAGATGCCGTGATCACAGGTATTATTTCTGTTTACGGTAGGGATGCTTCGGTATTATTTGATCCATGGTCTACCTATTCATATGTATCATCCATGTTTGCTTATTTCCTGGATATTCCTCGTGAGTCCTTAGGTACTCCTATTTATGTGTCCACTCATGTGGGTGATTCTGTGGTTGTGGATCGGATCTGTCGGTCCTGTGTGGTCACATTCTATGGTTACGAGACTAGAGTGGACCTTCTGTTACTTGATATGACCGACTTTGAGGTCATCCTGGGCATGGACTGGTTATCTCCATATCACGCCATCCTTAATTTCCATGCCAAGACGGTCACTTTAGCGATTCCAGAGTTGCCTAGGTTGGAATGGAACGGTTCATCTATCAGTACATCTAGTCTGGTTATCTCTTTTCTAAAAGCTCGACATATGGTCGAGAAGGGTTGCTTGGCTTATCTAGCCTATGTTCGGGATACTACCGGAGAGTCTCCGACAATTGATTCAGTGCCAGTGGTCCAAGAGTTCGCCGATGTGTTTCCTTCTAACCTTCAAGGCATGACGCCAGATCGTGATATTGATTTCTATTGTGACTTGGCTCCAGGAATTCAGCCTATATCTATCCCACCATATTGTATGACTCCGAAAGAATTGAAGGATTTGAAGGAATATCTCGAGGAGTTGTTAGAAAAGGGGCTTGTCAGGTCGAGTGTATCACATTGGGGTGCGCCAGTATTATTTGTGAAGAAGAAAGATGGGACTATGCGGATGTGCTTTGATTACCGCCAGTTCAACAAAGTCACCATTAAGAACAAGTACATGTTTCCGCGCATTGATGATTTGTTTGACCAGTTGCAGGGTGCCAGGGTGCTTTCTAAGATTGACTTGAGATCGGGGTACCATCAGTTGAAGATTCAAGACTCAGATGTTCCGAAGACTGTCTTCTGTACTAGATATGGCCGTTATGAGTTTCTAGTGATATCTTTCGGCTTGACTAATGCCCCAGTGGTGTTTATGGATTTTATGAACAGGGTGTTCAAGCCTTATATTGATTCGTTCATCATTGGCTTCATTGATGATATCTTGATCTACTCACGCAGCCTGGGGGAGCACGAGCAGCATCTAAGAGTAGTGCTCCAAACCTTGCAGGAACAGAAGTTGTATGCTAAGTTCTCCAAGTGTGTGTTTTGGTTAGATTTCGTGACATTCTTGGGGCATGTTGTATCAGGCAAGGGTATTAAGGCGGATCCCAAGAAGATTGAGGCGGTTCAGAGTTGGCCTCGTCCTACTTCGGTGACTGAGATCAGGAGTTTCTTGGGGTTAGCAGGTTATGATCGCCGGTTTGTGGAGGGCTTTTCATCCATTGCAGCACTTTTGACTAGATTGACCCAGAAGGGTGATCCATTCCGTTAGACCGACAATTGTGAGGCGAGCTTTCAGAAGCTCAAGATAGCCTTGACTACAGCACCAATTCTAGTATTGCCTTGGCACACACACTAGTAGACTTATGATTATGATTTTGGCTTGCCTAACAATGGTGTTGGGAGCCATCACGGCCTATAATGGAATTGGGTCGTGGTGACAGGAGAAGGGCCAAAATACCCCTCCACTATGCGAAAAGGATCATTTATGCCGTACGTTATACTTTCGGTCTGCCATTTCCCCTGATGTTACAAAACTGATGCAAAAATACCCTTCCTCCGTTACAACCCTCCACCATGGCAAACATCATCTCATATGGCCTGACATTTTGTAGAAGTGGACGCCAAGTGACATGCCACCTCTCCAGTCCCAACACTAAATGAGTATCCTAGCGTTATCAACATCATTCAGGATTACTCCATTCGATCGAAAAGAGCAATCAAATTTATAAAAAATCAGTAAGGCTAAACAATCAGAAAAAAAATTTATTTGACAATTATAGAATGATACTGCAATAATTAAGACAAGCTGAAACAACATTCAAAAAAATTCATTTTTTTATTGCTCTCTTCTGTAACCAAAGAAATATCAATGGCTCTAAATGCTTTACTTAAGAATTTGATTTCTCACGTCCTTCACCACCAACACCAACTATTCCTCCCTCTGAGTCTAAACAAATTGGGGGGGGGGGGGGGGGGGGAGGTTAAGTTGATGTTTTTATTAGTCTTCGAAGAAGTAAATGCAACCGTCAAACAAGCAATTTGACCATAGTGAAAAGAAAATCACTATTTCTGATGAATATTTTGAGCGTTAATCTTCTTATAAACAAAAACATTACTTGACAAATAGAACACAATTTTTATCAGCGGATCTACAATTCAATATTCCATAATAAACAACTGCCAAAAATTTGTCTTAACACAAACCAAAAAAAAGGATAATTACACATGTAAAGCCAAAATGTATTATCAATACCCAAATATTTCAAAGAGAAAACATCGCATTGTCCATTCGTTAAGAAATTTAAATTAGTCAATTAGTCACGAATTAAGGTAACCCCGTGAACTTTATTTACCAATACACTTAAATCATACAAATATTTAAAGCAAAGAGAAAAAGATCAGACCTTTCCACCAAGGTCTCAACGTCGATGGCAATAGAATATACTTTACACTCAGCTTATCTGTGTCTGGAGATGTAATGGAAGAAGGAGTGGGACGAGAGGGATAAAATGGGGCTAGGGAGGTTAGGTGAGGTGGCATGTCACTTGGCGTCCACTTCTGAACAGTGTCAGGCCATGTGGGATGGTGTTGGACATGGTGGAGGGTCTAACGGAGGAGGGGTATTTTTGCACCAATTTTGTAACGTTAGGGGTAATGGTAGACCGAAAGTACAACAGAGGATCTAAATGATCATTTTCACATAGTAAAGGGATATTTTTGGCTATTTTTCCTATAATAAATCTAGACATTAAGCTATTTAATCCATAGAACTCATAGTGAACTTAACTAAATATAAGTGACTACTCCTCCGTTGTATTTTATACGTCTTAGTTTGACCATGTACACAATTTAAGACAGTAATAAATTTTTTTGAACCTTTTGGTCTTAATTTAAATATGTGTATAACGTACCAAAAATACCTTTTAAATCTCTTGGTTTTAAACATAATAAGTTATCCATATGAGGGGTGTCAAATTGGGAAAATTGGAATTAAAGAGTTACTATATTAAATATAAAAAGTGATATTCTTTTTGAAATTCAAGCCATGGTAGATCCATAATTTATACTATATCATCGGGTGTCACGACCCAAAATCTACAGGTCGTGATGGCACCTAACACGATATGTTAGGTCAAACAATTAACAGTTAACACAATTCTAATAAAATAAGTATGATCAACAATTGATATATCTTGATTCCAAATATCATTCCAAGGACTGGTAGTACAAGACATGAGCTACTAAGAGATTATTGAAAAAATGGATATAAAATAAATTCAACTTCTATTTGAAATGTACTTAAACATAATTTCACTCTAGAACTAACCATGGACAAGTGGTAGCAACATCTAGAAGGCACGAATATCTTCAGAGTCAGCTCCCGACATCACCCGCAGCTCCGCTCCAAAATCTGCACGCAAGGTGCAGAAGTGTAGTATGTGTACAACTGACCCCATGTACTCAGTAAGTATCTTGAATAACCTCGGTGAAATAGTGACGAGGCTTTGTAGTTACAAGATACTCCGTAATATAACCAGTACAGAAGGCTAGCAATAGAACAACACTTTAACATAACACAATAGCGTAAAAGGAAACAATGCGAAGCAGTAGATGATTTCTAGAAGAACCACGATTATTATTCCTCAATATCACGACCAATCCTTTCGTTACAGAGATAAGTAGAAAATTACAGTAATAAATCCATAACTTTCATAGTGTGAGAAATATACTCAAAACATCAAATCCAACGGCACGGCAACACCCTTCGTGCATTTATCTCATCCTCACCAGATATACGTGTAACAGTACCAACCAGGTGAACCAACCAGGTGAAAGAAGTACAGATAATAGTAAGGACAAGTTAGGAAACATAGGAATAATGACATCAATTAGGAAAGAAGAATATAATTTCACCTAACTAGGATGGTAGAAGGCATAGATGTAGATATGACAAATAAGAGGGGAACACATAATCATTATAAGCTAACAAGTAGAGGCGTGAATGGCTAACATGGTAGAAAGCTTATACTAGAGTGCAACAAACTAGATACGATATGGTTATAGATATAACAGCATGAATGAGGCATGGTATTTGCAAGTTAAACAAGTAGAACGCATGGGCTACACAATAACAATTGAGATAGAACAAAGACTGAACAACAACGATAAGTCACATAGGAAACATAGGTGCGACAATAACCGCTCAAGGTAAAGGCATGGACATATACACAAGGAAAAGATATCACTACATAATGCATGTCCCTCGTCCTCACCTGCACGGAAACACCCTTCGTGCCATGAACTCGTGATAATATAAAAGCACGATGATATAAATTAAATGGCACGACATCATTCTTCGTGATTTTACTCTCATCCTCGCATGTAATGTAACTGAGATCAGGATAATATAAATGAAATGGCACGACATCACCCTTCGTGATTTTACTCTCAAATGAAATGGACGGCATCACCCTTCGTGCTTTTTCTCTCAAATGAAATGGCATGGTATCACCCTTCGTGCTTTTACTCAAACGAAATGGCACGGCATCAACCTTCATGTTTTACACTCTTCCTCACCAAGCATACATATATCAATGACAAGCAAGGTCAGAATCATAAATAACATCAAGGAGAGTGGTTAAACAAATATTCCAAATGAACCCCAATCATAACTTTCAAGCCAACAATAGATCAATAAATCCTCAAGACCCTTACTGTTCAAGTATTTCAACAAATCTCAAGAATGATCTACAATTCAAGTATAGAACCTAATATCTCAAGAATAACGGCCGCAACAATATATTAGTGATTAAGCATGATGAAGACCAAATTAGACACATCAATGTTTCTCAAAATCCCGTCAAATTTTAATCAAGTTATAATAAACTAAATCTTGATTTCTAACATTTAATTTTTTATTCTTAGTAATGTATAATTCAAGTAATACATGAAGCAAGAAGGTCGCGTAATTCTACAAGGCACAACTAATCGTATAATTTACCCCCCAGCATGATTAACCCTGGCACTTGCATACATGCTCTTCATCTCATATATGCATCACCCCGCATGTACAAAACAATGGAAATTAGTAGGAAAAATTCTCTCAACAAAGTTAGGCAAGTCACTTACCTCAAACAAGCCAAATCGATACCGAACAAGCCAAACGATGCTCCGAAAATGCCATCTTGTGCCTACGGACCTCCGAACGGCTCGTAACTAGCCAAAATCAATTGAGTACAACAAATAATACCCAAGAAAACAAACTCAATCGATAAAGGTCGAATCTTTAATCAAAAGCCCAAAGTCAATCAAAAATTCAAACACGGGCCCGCACCTCGGAACCCGACGAAGCTCACAAAATTCGACAACCCATTCAATTGCGAGTTCATCCATACTAGTTTCACTCAAATCCGACTCTGAATCGATGTTTAAAACTCAAAAATTCACTTTATGAAATTTTAGACAATAACCCCAAATTTTACTTTGAAATCATCAATCAAATACTAGAAACGAAGATGGATTCATGAAATATAACCAAAATCGAGTATAGAACACTTACCCCAATCCATATGGTGAAAATCTCCTCCAAAGTTTCCCAAATCCGAGCTCCCCAACTCAAAATATGACCAAATGAACAAACCTGGATATTAAGCATTTTTGCCCAGCTGGTCTGCATCGTTTCGTGTGCCAAATGACCCTGAAACTCGCTTTTGATGCCTCCAATGGATTCCTTGTGAAAATTCAGTCAAGTTAGGCTTTTGAATAATTCCATTTGACCTTATAATGAAGGATATATGTTGGTTTCAATATTTGGAAATAATGCGGATTTTTAAATACGAAGTCAGTAGCAATTTCGTAATTAATTTGAAAAATCTGACAACCCAATTCTCAGTAAAATGACCATAAACTCCTCATACGATGTCTAAATTCGATGATTCTTTTTGCTATCACTCCATAATTACGATATGTATCTAATGCTTCAATCAAAATAGAAATTGGAGCTTATTTTCTTAATGTGGTACCATTTATGCTTGAAGAAACAACGTCGAAACATAAGAAAAGCGAGCGTAACATAACCCCAAACATATCTGAAATTTACTCGAGCCCCTCGGGCCCCTTATGAACATACCAACAAGTCTGATAACATAACACGGACCTACTCGAAGCCTCAAATCACGCATAACAACATCGAAACGACGAATTGCACCTCAAATCAAACTTAATGAATTTTCGAACTTTCAAAAACTCGCGCTGAAACTTATCAAATCAACTCGGAATGAAATCAAATTTTGCATACAAGTACAAAATTACATAAAGAATCTATTTCAATCCCCGAAATTATAATTCGAAACCGATATCATCAAAGTCATCTCACAGTCAAACTTGGAAACTTTCCAGACCTTGAAATTTCCAACTTTCGCCAATTAGTGTTGAATCCTTCTAACAATATCCAAATGCAAATCCAGGCATATGCTCGAGTCCAAAATCACCATCCGAACCTAAAGAAACCATCAAAACTCCAATCCGCGATGCTAAAAAGTCAAAGTTGGTCAATTCTTCCAACTTAAAGCTTCAATTCATGAAATTCATTCTTCCAAATCGATTTCGAATAACCTGAAAACCAAAACTGATGATTCACACAAGTCGTAATACATCATGCGGAGATACTCGTGCCCTCAAACTACCGAGCGAAGTGAAAATGCTCAAAACAACTGGTCGGGTCGTTACATCGGGCAGCTTTTGGCCTGGGGTATTTTAACTTTTTAGCCTGTGCCAGAAACTAATTACCATTGGTAGCCTAAACTGTGTATAATTTTTGTATTAACATATAGAATGTATATATATACAAAAAATATATATATTTTGGCTATTATTTTGAGATCAGTTATACAATGTCATTTTCCTCCCGTCTTCTTCAAAGAGTTCTGTCGGGCAAGGTTTAAAGCGTCTTCAAGAAAATCCTCATTTCTTTCAAGCACAAGAGAAGGATGTGACCATACCTCAATGTTACAACACAAGGATAATATTTTATCATATCCTTCAAAAAAAATAGGGAGGAGATACTATCTATTTATATATATCTGACTTTTAGACATTTGCCAACACTCTATAGACAGACAACAAAAGTGTTTACTCCTAACAACTATCTTCTTTAACGACACCCTGGTCATGGCTATTTAAAGCGTCCTCTTATCAAATGGACTTTAAAACAATTGCCCCTTCAATGCCTAGGAATTTACCAAGGGTGTGGTTAAAGAAGATAGTTGTTAGGAGTATAGATTAAGAGAAAGAGATGAACAGTAAAACAGGGTTCATGAATGGACAGAGTCTAGATTAAAAAGAAAAAAAAGGGAAGATATGATATAAATAGAGGATAAATCCATAAAATTTACATGATTAATTGAGTAAGAAGAGGTGAGTAAGTACCGAGTAGGACAGTACAACTATAAGAAAATAACATTCTTAAGCAACCTTTTTTTCAAACAATACATTTTCAAAAGCAAAATACATTTTCATCGAAATATCATAACATAAAACTTGTAATTTACATATAGGGGAAGATATTACAGAGAATATAAAGCATATAAAACTTACATAGTTAAAGAGTAAGGTGAGTTTTCTCTTTCGGAAAAACCCGAAAACTTTGCTCCTACTTAGCTTACTTGCACAATATTTAAGAGTTTACAAAGAAGGTTTTATACTAGAGTACAGGATATTTTGGCTAAGGAAAGAAACATAAGGATTTCTTGGAGGGTTTGGTTTTGAGAATGGTTTTTGCTTCCGTGTTTTTCTTGCTTCTCTTTTCTTGTGAGCTTCTCCTTTTATAGGAAAAAATCCGGACTTCAAATGAGGATTTCAAATTACAAAAGCATCTTTATGACTCAACCGGGTACACTTTGGGCCCCATCGTCACGTGAAGTCGTTGAAGATGGCTTTGCATTATTGTCCTTTCTCCTGTAGCTGCTTTATTAAAGAAGATTCAGTATTACTTTTACAAATATTCATAGAGAAAAACTAAAGATACTTAATAACGAAAAGAAATATAGTTGGCTTATTAGACTTAAAACATTTGTAGAGCAATACGAGGAATACTATCAAGTAGATAACATACTAAATAGACTTCAATTGGAAATAACTGTCGTAGCAAGCGATATACTAGAAAGCAAGAGAAGAATAGGATATTATAAAAGGACTTTTAGATACAGTGCACATTTAGGATAAGACTAGAAGATTTTTTTTTTGGGCCACCATCTTATGAAACAACATAGTTTTACCAGATTTATACGTTGCCACTATAAACTGATATATATTACCTTAGAAAATATTAGCAATTATACAGACTATATAGATCGGTTAGAAATACAATTAGCTCTTTGTGAAAGAGCAGAAGCAGGCAAATTAAATAACCCAGAATTTAAAAATCGTATTATTTCAGAAATAGAAACATTAACCATAGAATTAGAATGAGAAAAAGATTATCTTAGGACAATCAGAAACGAGATAAAACATACCCCATTAGGATAAATAATATTTATGAGACAACATCCAAATATTTATGAGACAACATCCTTTAACTAAACAAATAGCCTTTAATTATTGGATCTTAAGTGGAATATTACAAAGAAAAATAGAATTGAAGAAAATCTTAAAAAAGGTCAGAAACCTCTTAACAACAACTCTGGAATTAGCTGAACAAATATATTTCTCCCTTCGAGTTAGATGAAGGGTATGCAATAAGATTGTATTTTCCAAAACAATTTTTTATATAAGCCAAGACTTTATGATGAATATGCTAGAATTCGGAAAAAACATAAAAATAGGAATACAGACTAAAGGATACGAAGAAATTACTAAGGGAAATAATCTCTTAATGTGTATAATTATAGATTTCTTTAATTCCGACCATCTATCATCATATACTACTGTATTGCTTGTCTTCTGTATGTAGAATATGTTTACTTTTTAAACGACTTTTTCTACTATTGTACTATTAGCGGAAACACTTTTGACCAAGATCTAGGTAAAAAGCAAGAATTTCAGAATTTAGTAGCAGTAGGAGCAAATCCTTATAATTTTACTAATCAAATTCATATTTTACTCACTGGCGAAGACCCAAATAGTGGATTAATAACACTACAGAGAGATGTTTTAATAAAACTAGAACAATTAAGTATAAGCAGTTGGTTCCAGATTAAAAACTTTTTAAACGAATTTTTCTACTATTGTACTATTAGCGGAAACACTTTTGACTAAGATCTAGGTAAAAAGCTCTTTAATAAATTACCAGGAGCTTTAGGAAGAGAAATAGAAGAAAGATAGTACAAAAGAGAAGGAGTAATACAAAACCCTAATGCAAAATGGGTAATAGGACATAGAATACAACATGTAATGACTATTTTACAAGAAAAATGTACAAACCTACAAATACAAAAACAGTTAAAACAGAATGAAATGGGTTTTTGTAAAGAAGTAGTATACACAATACAGAATTACGATAAAGATAGACAAAGACGTAAAAAATATCGAAAACCGCAATATAATAAGAATTATGGTAGAAGAAAATATTACCTTAGAAAGTCGTCAGCTAAAAAGACATATTTAAATAGAGATAGACATGTTAAAAAATATAGAACAGATAGAAATTACAAAAATAAATTAGAATGTTTTACTTGTGGAAGCATAGAACATTTAACCAATACTTGTCCAAAAAGAATGAACAATAAAACTAGAAATTCGCAATTAATAGAAGACTTTCAAGAAACTCTAATAAATGTAGGTGAATACATGTCAGATAATGAAAGTATATATTCTATAATAAGTTTGGAGGCAGAAGAAAAAGAAAAATCAGATTCCTCAGACTCAGAAGAAGAAGATCTTATAAATAATATAGGATTAGAACAATTAGATAATTTGCATATAGGAAACTTAATGAATATAATAGAAGAATGTAATCATGATTTTAAAAAGGGTAAAGGTTTAGATAGCAACCCTTGCTTTATTTGTAAATGATATTCTAGTAAATAAAAAAGGGCTAAATGCACGAATTGTTACAAAGAAGGATGTATAATATGCATAGAAAAAGAACTAAATATAATAATAAATAACAAAAAGGAATTTAAAAAGGAAGATGAATCTATAAGCAATGAAAGGATTTTAAAGTTAGAAAGAAAGATAGAGGAACTAGAAAGAAGAGTACAACAATTAGAAAAAGGAAAACAACCTGAAAGTATGAAAGAAGATTATTTAGAAGAACTAATGAGTGAAGAAGTATACGATACCTTTATATGTAATGAAGATAAAAGACTAAGTACTTTAAAAGTTTTAGTAAGACTTAAAATAGAAGGATATGAAATAGAAACTTTAGCATTGGTAGATTCAGGATATACCAAGTGCATTATAAACAAAAAAATAGTACCACCAGAATTAATAAAAACACTAGATAAGTCTGTCGCAACCATGCAAATGGACGGAAAAGCATAATATATATAAACATTATATTAACAAAGCACAAATTAGTTTTATAAATACTTGTTCAAAATTTTATAAACCAAGTTATAAAATGGATCAGATATGGGTTAGAGATTAGATATTAATGTAGACTTTGTAATAGGATTAAGTTTTATGTTATACAATAAGGGGAGTTGTTTAATAAGTAGAGACGGAGTAATATTTTTTAAAAACATAACTCATACGCCTGTACAGACAACTAGAATAAAGACAACTTTAAGGCAAAAAGGTCTAGAAGATATAAAACAAGATAAATGTTGTGAAGAATGCGAGACTAATAAAACTTGTTGTAAAGAACTAAATTTACTATTAGAAGAAGATGAAACCTTGGATAAAAACTATGATTTTATAGAAGTAGAAACAGAATTATACAATTTCCAAACAGGAATAAAAAGAATAGGAATAATAGAAAACCAAAGGACCTAGACAGTATAATTAGAATTCTAGATGAAATAGAAATAATAGGAGAAAAACCCTTAAAATATTGGGAAAATAATAAGATATTGTGTAAGTTAGATATTATAAGTCCATATTATGTAATAAAAACAGCCTCGATAGAAGCAACGAATCAAGATATAGAGGATTTCAAAATCCAAATTAAAGAACTATTAGAATTAGGAGTAATAAGAAGATCAACATCTAGACACAGATCAACAGCGTTTATGGTAAGAA
>ML409223.1:0-18782 GCA_005239525.1 Nicotiana knightiana | reverse complement strand
TAAAGTTACAGCCTCATATAACTAAAAAGGTTTTAGAAATGCCAGATAAACTAAATAATACAATAGAGTTACAAAAATTCTTAGGAATTATAAATTATGCAAGACCATTTATAAAAGATTTAGGAAAAATAGCTAGACCCTTATATTCAAAAACAGGTATAAAAGGACAAAAACAGTTCAATACAGAAGATATTAAGATTGTCCAAAAAATAAAAGAAATGATAAAAGAAATCCCTGATCTAAATCTACCATTAGAGACAGATTATATTATAATAGAAACGGATGGTAGTTTAGCTGGATGGGGAGCTATATTAAAAGCTAGACCCAATAAATATAGTGATAAAGAAGAAAAAATATGTGCATACTATAGTGGTAAGTATAAAGAGAAAGGAAATATGAGTAGTATAGATGCCGAGATATTAGCAGTAATATATGGATTAAACAGTTTTAGACTATATATTCTTAATAAACCAGAAATACTAGTTAGAACAGACTGCGAAGCAATTGTAAAATTTCATAAAAAGACTAATAATAAAAGTAGTAGTAAAAGAAGGTGGTTAAATTTCCTGGATACAATCTCTATATACAATATAGAATTTGAACATATAAAAGGAAAAGACAATAATCTGGCAGACCAACTAAGTAGGCTAACAAATAACCCTACTCTATTTTCTACAGCATGAGGCCAACAAAGATTTCAGACAAGGGCAAGGGTATCCAGACAATCAGTACAGACTTATACAAACAGACAGTATTGGGTAATGTACAATTTAGACCTCACAATTTAGTAAACAATACTTTAGAAAGAATGTATTTTGGAAAATACAATCTTATTGCATACCCTTCATCTAATCTGACTTTTAGACATTTGCCAGACCACTCTATAGATAGAAAACAGAAGTGTTTGATGGACAATATATGGATTTCACATAATAAGCAAGACACAAAACATCTTATTGCATCTTTAAATGCTCTGGGACAGTATTTTACAGATAAAAATAGAGACAAAAAGTTTAAATTTTATGTAGTTATACACGGAAAAATAAATGGAATTTTCCACACTTGGATTGAGGTAATAGACTCGATCAGAGATGTAGAAAAACCACTTTTTAAAGGATTCAATGATTTTACGGAAGCTTTAGACTACGCCAGAGGAATTTTAGGACCAAACTACTTTATTTCACCATCCCTTAGACAGAACCCAGAAAAAACACCACAATACAATATACAGAAAGATACGGACAAGATCATATTCTACGACCACTGCCACTCCATGACCGAAGCCTTCAAAAGACTAAATCAAAAGAATGAAGGACTGGTCCAAGGAAATACAAATCTTGAAAAAAGAATGGAGATTCTGAAGAAACAGCTAAGACAGACAGAGCACGAATTAGCTCAAGCCAAGGGTTTTCCATCCCAACAAAAAATGGATGAGATGGGTGTACATTCCCCTCTGAATGTTAATAAATCTACTGTATCAGATAGAGATATAGCTAGTCCGGTTCAAACGGTAGCCGGTAAAGACTCATCAAATCCGTTGACAGCTGTCACTTTGCTAAAAAGTGAAGATGAAGGAACTTCATCACAGACTAAAAGAAAAGTACCAAAGACACTAAGACAAAAAAAGAAGAAATCAGTAGCAAAAAGGAGGGAAATACAGCAAATAGTACAGCAGACATTAGAAGATTATTTCAAAGGAAAGGAGAACGAAGACAAACATATTAACCCAGCCCCAGAAACAGGATCTAGAAATGAAAACTCCAATTCTGAAGACTCTAACTCTGAAGAAAATGATCAGAGGATAAATTATTTTCAAGACGCCCAAGACCCAGACGACGATGACTCAGGAATGAGTTTCGATTCCATAGCAATACACAATCTCAACACATAAAAAAAATGCGTGTATATACAAGTATAAATACAAGTACGAATATGTATGAATGTCAGTTTCAATAAAGAGGAAGACGACGAAAGAAAAGAAAAGGAATCTTCTCTAATAAAGTAGCTACAGGAGAAAGGACAATAATGCAAAGCCATCTTCAACGACTTCACGTGACGATGGGGCCCAAAGTGTAGCCGGCTGAGTCATAAAGATGCTTTTATAATTTGAAATCCTCATTTGAAGTCCGGGATTTTTGCCTATAAAAGGAGAAGCTCACAAGCAAAGAGAAGAAAGAAAAACACGGAAGCAAAAACCATTCTTCAAAACCAAACCCTCCAAGAAATCCTTATGTTTCTTTCCTTAGCCAAAATATCCTCTATTCTAGTATAAAACTTTCTTTGTAAACTCTTAAATATTGTGCTAGTAAGCTAAGTAGGAGTAAAGTTTCCGGGTTTTCCTGAAAGGGAAAACTCACCTCATTCTTTAACTATGTAAGTTTTATATGCTTTATATTCTCTGTAATATCTTCCCCTATATGTAAATTACAAGTTTTATGTTATGATTGTCTTTAGGTAAAAAATCTTTTCAAGTTCTTTTAAAATGAATCTGTTATACCTAATAAATGGTTATTCTCTTAATTTCTTAATAACTTCGATGGATTAACATGTAAATTCCTAGGTATTGAAGGGGCTATTGTTTTAAAGTCCATTTGATAAGAGGACGCTTTAAATAGCCATGACTAGGGTGTGGTAAAGAAGATAGTTGTTAGGAGTATAGATTAAGAGAAAGAGATGAACAGTAAAACAGGGTTCATGAATGGACAGAGTCCAGATTAAAAAAAAAGGGAAGATATGATATAAACAGAGGGTAAATCCATAAAATTTACATGATTAATTGAGTAAGAAGAGGTGAGTAAGTACCGAGTATAACAGTACAACTATAAGAAAATAACATTCTTAAGCAACCCTCTTTTCAAACAATACATTTTCAAAAGCAAAATACATTTTCATCAAAATATCATAACTACACCTCTATTATTTTGGTATCAGAGCCAGAAGATTCTAGGCCTATTATCATAATTCATGAATAAACCATTAGTAGAAATAAGAAAAGAATTAGACCTATTATACGAATTATATAGATATCTACATACCAATAAGACCAATAGAGAAAGATTATCCAGACTCATAGATAAAATATCCACCTTAGAATATAGTTGGATAGTATTATCAAAAAATAAGAAATAGGATAGTAAATATATGAGAAGAACTTGGTACACTAAAGATATAAGTATTACTTTTACAAATATGCATAGAGAACAACTAAAGATACTTAATAACGAAAAGAAATATAGCTGGCTTATTAGACTTAAAACATTTGTAGAGCAATACGAGGAATACTATCAAGTAGATAACATACTAAATAGACTTCATTGGTAAATAAATGTCTTAGCAAGCGATATACTAGAAAGCAAGAGAAGAATAGGATATTATAAAAGGACTTTTAGATACAGTGCACCTTTAGGATAAGACTAGAAGATTTTTTTTTTGGGCCACCATCTTATGAAACAACATAGTTTTACTAGATTTATAAGTTGCCACTATAAACTGATATATATTACCTTAGAAAATATTAGCAATTATACAGATTATATAGATCAGTTAGAAATACAATTAGCTCTTTGTGAAAGACCATAAGCAGGCAAATTAAACAACCCAGAATTTAAAAATCGTATTATTTCAGAAATAGAAACATTAACCATAGAACTAGAACGAGAAAAAGATTAGCTTAGGACAATCAGAAACGAGATAAAACATATCCCATTAGGATAAATAATATTTATGAGACAACATCCAAATATTTATGAGACAACATCCTTTAACGAAACAAATAGCCTTTAATTATTGGATTAAGTGGAATCTTACAAAGAAAAATAGAATTAAAGAAAATTTTAAAAAAGGTCAGAAACCTCTTAACATCAACTCTGGAATTAGCTTAACAGATACAAGAATCGGACTTAATAATTAATACAGAACCTAGTTATATATAAAACGTAGTATTAGTAAAGAAACAATATCTGTTTTAGAGTGGAAATTATAATATATAGAAGGTGAAATATATTTGGAAAACCAAAGAATAAAATTTTTGAAGAATCAAAAAATTTGGATACCATTAGGCTAATCAAAATAGATAATTTAAAGCACTTAGAATATTTAGACTTAAAAATACCTTCTGAAAAGAAAAATAGAAGTTTAAAAGATTAGACTATTAAAAGTGTAATTTCAGTAATGGAGAACATATTCTACATACAGAAGACAAGCAATACAATACTTTAGTAGATTTAATAATAAATCTAAGTGAAAGGTTTCAATAGGATAATAAACATAATAGACAAGTTTTAGAAGAGATACGTTTATTAATAGAAAAATAAAAAGAAAATTTTTATAAAATTAGAAGAAAATTTGGATGTTTTAAATACACAAGAAAAAGAAATAGAAAAAAGAATATTTTCTTCAGACAAAAGGGTTGATAAACAAGAAAAAGAAGATAAAATTTTAAAATTATTATTTAGTGAAATAGAAGATGTAAAAAGAAGATTGGAAGAGCTAAAAACAATTTCTCTTTCATGAAAATAGCAGATATGCATAAAGAAGTCTTACAACTATTGGAAAAAACTATACATTTTCCACAAGATTTTAAAAATTTTATACCGGATCTAAGTCAGACCAGGTAATAATTAAACAAAATAACGTTATAGTAGCATTGTTAATAGAAGTAGATAATAAATTAGATAGGTTGCTAAAAGAAAAAGAACTAAAGAAATCTAGTAATAATTACGAAATAGAAAACTTGATAAGTAAATTAGAAAAAATAGAAATAACGCCACAAAAAGAAAGAATAAGTAAAAATCAAAGAAAATGGACTTTCTTTCAGCTAGATCAAGACCAAGCTGCTCAGAAAATAGACTAAATAATAATATATTTTCAAGAATACTAAGTAGACGAAAAGAAGAAGATAATCAACAGTTATNCTATAGGAGACAGTTTTACAACTTTAAATCTAATTAATCCAGAATCAATGAAAGAAGTAAAAAGGTTTAAAAAGAATTTAATGCATATGAGACTAATAATTATAGGACTTAAAGGATTAACTAGAAAGAATCTAGGAACAAAAGTCCTAGTAGTATTATATAATGATAGATGGTCGGAATTAAAAAAATCTATAATAGGATTAACAGAGGTAGACATGACAAATAATGGAGGAATTTTTTATATAAGCCCAGACTTTATGATGAATATGCTAGAATTCGGAAAGAACATAAAAATAGGAATACAGACTAAAGGATACGAAGAAATGACTAATGGAAATAATCTCTTAATATGTATAGGATTTTTAGGAAAAATGACAGATGATAGTAACACCAAATTCAGACTAAAAATAGATGATGTAGTAGAAGTAATGGGAAATAAAGGAATTAAACTAATAAAGTCAATAAAAATAGACCCCGAAGAGTAAGCAGGATTAGAATGGAATTTAGAAAGTTTTAATAAAAAGAAGGTTTTAAAACCAGAATCTCATCTAATGTATACTAACTCGAAGGAGAAACATCAATTAGATTTACAGATTATAATTATACACCCCAACAAGGGATAAATGAAGAAAGTACAACGGAAAGTACAATAGATGAACGACACACCGAAATGATGAATATAGAAATTTTACCAGAAGATGAGTTTGAAGTAGACATAGCAATAGAAAAAGCTAAAGAAATTTATAAAAATAATGAAAGAAAACTTTCTAAATGTAAAGGTTGTAAATCAAGGGACTTAAATTTAGAAGAAGTTAAACTACATTTTAAAAGATGCGAACTAAGAACAGATAATATTGGATATAGGAAAGAATATGATATTCAATCAAAATTAAAACAAATGAATAGAATAATAAAAGACGTAGAAGACGAAAATGATGACATAGAAATAGAATCTCTAATAAGTCAAAAAGAATTAATGGAGTCTACAAGTTCAACACCCTTCCAAAAGACTCCTCAACAATCATTCACGGTAGACACTAGCACAGGTAATATACCTAGAAGACGAGTATATAGGGTCGGAGAGACTGCTCAAGAAAATGTAAAATCAATAGGTAAAAGAATGCCTATAGAAGAACCGATTAAACTACGAGAAGGAGGTAGTAAAGGTAAGATATTAAATATAGCTGCACACGATCCACAAATGTGGAATTCGGTAATAGATCTATGGAAAGGAATAGTGGTGGCTGACTATATTAAAAATTACTCAGAATCAGTTGCAGAAACTATGTATAGATACTTAGAAACTTTTCTAGGAGAATCAGCTAAAGGAGTGTGAGAAGCATATAAAGTAGAGTTTCCTCAAGAATTTCAGAATTTAGTAGCACTAGGAGCAAATCCTTATAATTTTACTTTAAGCCTAATTAATCCAAAATACATTCTTTCTAAAGTATTGTTTACTAAATTGTGATGTCTAAATTGTACATTACCCAATACTGTCTGTTTGTATAAGTCTGTACTGATTGTCTGGATACCCTTGCCCTTGTCTGAAATCTTTGTTGGCCTCATGCTGTAGAAAATAAAGTAGGGTTATTTGTTAGCCTACTTAGTTGGTCTGCTAAATTATTGTCTTTTCCTTTTATAAATATACACACACACACACACATATATATATATATTATGTTCCTACGAGAGGCGGATCCAGAATTTTAGTTTGATGGGTTCAATTTTTAGTATACTTAGTTGGTCTGCTAGATTATTGTCTTTTTCTTTTATAAATATAAATATATATATATATATATATATATATATATATATATTAATTATGTTTCTACGAGAGGCGGATCCAGAATTTTAATTTGATGGGTTCAATTTTTATATTTACCATTGAACTTATTCCACAATCAATATAATGGGTTCAAAACGTAGTGTTTATTGAAATTTAGTGATCTTTTATATATATATATAAGCTCCGTATTAAATTTACTGGGTTAAGTTGAACTCATCCGCCCCCGATACCTACCCTTAACAAACGTAGGCCTAGCTAAAGAAGAAATTTGCCTTAGTATAGCATTTGGCATTTGGCATTTGTCCAGATGAAAGGGCCCTTAGCTGCTGAAAGGAGTGATAATTGGAGCCCTCTGGTCTAGTAGCAAGTTTTGCTAGATAGACCACTAAAGGATATGTGTACGGTGAATGAGACTGCTCTTCCTTTAATCAGAGGTCTCGGATTCGAGCCCATGTATGGAAAAATCTTTGATAGAGAGCGCTACCCCGGAATGGGGCACTACCGGCACGAATCCGGATATAGTCAGGCTTCAATGCGCGTACCGGACATCAGCTGCGAAACCGAAAAAAAGTTTTGCTACATAGATTCGTCACTTGATTAGCCTCCCTAAACCAATATTGTAGTATTGACATTAGCCTTGTTCAGCATTTGTAAAATATCATTAATGATCTTGTTCATTCTATAATTGTTAGCCTTCTTGTTTTAACCATCTAGGTGACAACTAAAAAGTCAAGTTCCAATGTCAATTCCTAGTAACCATTCTGTATACACTAATTAGTTCCAAATTTGACAGCTAATGCCTCTGCAGTTATGTTACTGCTGAACTGAAATATGTTACAACCATCCATTTATGTCTTCATGGTCATTTTGTAACATTAGTGATAGTGGCATAACTAATTTAAAAGAACAATAAAAAAGTTAGCTTGTCAAACATCTAGTAACCTTCTAAAATGGAAAGAACAACGACAACAAGTACAAGTGTTTTCTTCTTGAAACATGTTGTAGTGTGTGACCTTCTCATCTAAAAACTTAAGCTGTTTAAGAGAACATATTTTTATTTATTTAATTATGTCTTCAACATCCCCCTCGCGTGCAGGCTTAATTCTTTTTGATGAGCCAACACGTGGAAATTCTTTTTGATATTGGGTGGCGGTACTCGAACCCAAGATCTCTGCCTGTATATTGAAGTGTGTGACCATCTCATCTAAAAGCTTAAACTGTTAGAGGAAAAAAACCGAAATCTTCTTTACTCGAACAAGAAGTCCTATAGTTTACAACTCTTTCTTTATATGGTAATTCGGCTATTGCTCCGCATCCACCATCAGCTTTCTAAAAAGATCAAACACACTTTTATTTACTTAATTATATATTCAACAAAACAAAGACCGTAAGTCTGTAACTACCACTAAGATTTACTGATATATTTAGCAATAAGCACAAGATTTTACTTAAAAGATTAATCTGATGCATAACCTGATCAATTTTATCAAATACATATTATCTTTTCTCAATCTGATACCAAGTCTAATGCATTACAAGTTTGAAAGAAATTCTTCAATATTCTTATCAGAACTTCCTCCTTCATCTACTGCTTCCTTAGCTAAATTTTTCCATTTAAATGCATTCTCTTTTAGCAGAACTCCTTTCTCTTCCTCCATCACTTCCCTTATAGAATTTGCTACTTCTTCTCTTGTAATTACACCATCTTTTCCAGCCTTAACTCGAATTCCCGTTCGCCATACATCACTAATAAATTTTGCATTAGTCGGTTGATCTGTCCACTGAGGCATACACACCATTGGCACTCCCAAACTCAACGCTTCGAGCGTCGAATTCCATCCACAATGAGTAAAGAAACAACCAACTGATTTATGAGCTAAAACATCAAGTTGAGGACTCCAGTTTACAATTAGTCCTTTTTCTGATAACTTGGACTTGAATTCATTTGGAAGTTTGTTTTCTTCAGTATCTCTAACAACCCACAAGAAGTAGAAGTTGCTCATTATTAATCCCAATGCTAATTCCTCCATTTGCTTTTCTCCTAGACTGGCCAAACTTCCAAATGATACATAAACAACTGAGCCAATTTCTTTCAAATCTAGCCATTTCATACAGGTTTCACCATTTGGCTTGATGAGACTTGAGCCATATTCTTTGTCATCTTTTAGTCTCTTGTCAAGATACATTGATGGAACTGTTGGTCCAATTGTTTTGATTGGATATTGAGTCCTCATCCAGTCAACCACCTATATAGTTTCATGAAAAAAAACATCAGATTATTGATATGACACTATATAAGTAGTGGCGGTAGCACGATATTCGCCAAGAAGATTCAAAAAAGCTTAGGGAATACAACATCTAATATATAACATGAAAAAAAAAAATTAACCTTATATACACAGTGTAATTTTCGACAAAAGGGGTTTGACTGAATCCCATTCTGCCCTCCTAGCTTTGTCCCTGTATGCATGTAAGGATATGTGTGTATCTAGCCTGCTTAATTGGAGTATTTGTTTTCTTCCATTTACATGACACTCTTTACTCTTTAGTATGTTACAAATCATTTTTACCTTAGAAAACTCTTTAATTTTAAACTTTTCATTACGTCCTCTTATGTCCATAAATTTGCCATGACAACTTGACAAGTTTAAGCCCGCATACTAAGAATACTTTTGGTATATGCCAAAATTTGTCTTCTTTTTTTTTTTAAGTCCGTGCCAAATCAAACACCCACATATAAAATGCCACAAAGTATAATATTGTAGCACTTTGGGGGGGTCACTTTGTGTGCTATAGATAAATTTTACTTCTTTTGTCTCAATTTATATGGCATACATTAATTTTTATTCTCTTCCAGAAAAAATGATAAATTTCTGTTTAACAAAATTTAACTTTAATTTTTTTCATTTTACACTAAATGAAACCATTTTCCATACCAGTAGCACTAGTGTTAATTTTGTATTCTATTATTATTAGATTTTTATTACTATATGTTGTTCCTCGCGCTTCGTTTTCTTATTATCTTGTTGTTATTACTACTTGTTTCTTTTCATCTTTCATTAAGCCGGGGGTCTATCGGAAACAGTCTCTCTAGTCTCTATTTCAAAGTAGGGGTAAGGTCTACATACACATCAACCTCCCAGACTTCATATGTGAGATTGTACAGGGTTTGTTATTGTTATTGTTGTACATTAAATGAAATCATTTTATAATCATACATATGTCTATGACTAATTTCGAACAATAAAATTCAAAATTTTCTTTTTTACTAAAATTTCGTATCCAATCAAACACTGCTACAAAAACTGGAACCAGATAAGTGAGAGAGCATACCTCCTCTAACACATCAAATGTGTTAAAAAAAAGCCAATCTGCTTTCTTGAAATTAATATTCTGACTGAAAACAAGTCTTACAAGAGATGGATATGAATCACTCAGATAAACAAAAGAAGGCAAATCTTCCTTTTCCAACAATGGAAGTGAAGGCAAAGAAACAGCAGAACCATCCAAAGTAATTTTACTTATTTCTGGATCCAAATGATAATATATAGCACTAAGAGAACAAGATTGTGTAAAAAAAGCAGCCCCTTTAATTCCTAACTCATGTGCTAAGTCAATTGCCCAAGTAGAAACTGAATCAAACACAAGAACTTTCACAGGATATTCAGAATCAGATAATTTCTTAACAATTTGTCTCAAATTGTTAGATATTAAAGTAAAGAACCATTCAAGAAAAATATCAATACTATTTGGTGGCGACTCATCATGTGGAATTGACTCAATTTTGATTGAATTTGAGTCTATTGGCATGGATTTGCTAATAGAATCTATGGTGATTAAGGTAACTTTAACTCCTCTTGATACTAAACGTTTGGAAAATTGAACCATTGGATTTATGTGGCCTTGTACAGGAAAAGGGAGAACTAGAACATGAGATTTGGTGGTTATTTCTTCCATTTTTAGAGTATACTCTTAGCTGCTCAGTTCAGCTTTAGAATTTTATATATCAAGAGTAGTTTTGGAAAAGAAGACCTAACCTTTCTGAAAAGTTGGGACGATACATCTCCATTCCTTTGAATTTATATTGGACACAAATATTTCCGTATTAATCCGTTTAAAAAAGACATCACATTTATACAGGAGTACAGAAAATAATTGAACTTTAAATTTTTCGATTTATTTTTGATGAAATTTTTATAGTTACATAGAAGGGGAGTCTTGGAGAACTGTAAAGTTGTTGTCGTGTGACCAAGAGATTACGAGTTCAAGTCGTGGAAACAGCCTCTTGTAGAAATGCAGGGTAAGGTTGCGTACAATAGACACTTGTGGTCCGACCCTTCCCTGGACCCCGCGCATAGAGGGATCTTAGTGCACCAGACTGTCCTTTTTTTATATTTACACAAATTTATGACATATTTAAAATTATAAATTTAAAAAAAAATTGGCAATAATCTGTGAATATTACCATAACAACAAACAATTTACAAACTAAGAGCAGCCAGTTGTTCCAATCCACTAGGATCAGAGTCTCTCTAGCTCTCAAAAAACAAACAATGACTTTATTACTCTAACTACATATCCTCTATATCAAAATTGGGCAATTTCTAGCTCTTCTAGATCCTGCTAGCATACTAATCATCTCCCTAAGTTCCTTCTTAATCTGTATCTTTATAAATGCATTATTTACATTGATCTTCCTGGAATGCTTCCAATTCTGAGCTTGTCAAGTATAGTATATTATCGCCTCAATAATTGTTGCTGCTACTTCTTTCCTGAATTGCCTCCAATGTTTATTATTGATCCACTGCAAACTCCTGCTAACAGTATAGGATCGGATAGTTATTCCTGACCAATTGAGCAATGCCACCCTTATATTTTGATCCAGATACAATCCACAAATAGGTGCTGGTGAGTCTCAGCCTCTCAGGTACTCCACAATCACACATTATGCAGTTTATCAGTCTTTCCTTAGTCATTAGCTTGTCTTGAAATGCCAGCCCAGTAATCACTTTTTGTCTTCGTAACATTACTGCATTCCGTATAAGCTTCGCTTCCCTCAGCCTAGGTATGCTTCCCTTAAGTGTTATGTAGCTTCTAGTCATTGAATACAAACCACTAGTGGTCAGTTGGTAAACTACTCTAGTATACATCGTGTCATAATCTCCTTAAGAGCATTTAGTTTTTTTTCAATTCCAGCTATAATCCTGTGGGAGTTGGTGCTCCCAGATGTTGTGGTTGGACTTCATATAGAATTCATTGACCCATTTTACACATAGAACATCCTTTTTAGTTGCTACCTGGCACAGTAATTTGCCAACAGAAGCTATATTCCACTGTGTACACTCCTTACTATTCAATCCACCATATTTCTAAGGTGTACAGACCTTTTGCCATGCTACCAATGATATCTTCTTGTGGCCTATGGAATTCCCTCATAAGTAATCTCTATATATTCTGTCAATGCTTTTCACCACACTTTGTGGCAACATGAATACTGCTCCCCAAAATTATAAATGCAGAAAAGAAAAGGATTAATAATTTGTAGTCTTCCAGCATACAAGAGTAATTTGGAATAACCATTGCACACTCTTTTTGTAATCTTTTCAACCAAAGCATGACATTCCACTTTGCTCCATTTCTTGGAGGAAAGAGAAAAACCAAGGTATCTTATAGGCAGCGAATCCAAAGAAAACCCTGTGCAATTAAGGATCGCCTGTTTGCATTCCTCATCCACCCCTGCCAAGAAAATATTGAATTTGTCTAGGTTAGCCAGAAGCCCAGATACTACACTGAAGTGGTTGAGTACTTCCATCATCCTGTTAATTGAGGCAACATCTCCTTTGCAAAACAACACCAAATCATCAGCAAATATTAGATGTGCCAATTTAGTCACGTTGCACATTGGATGAAAGTGAAAGTCCGGCAACTCACTCATTTTACCAAGTCCTCTTGCCAAGTACATTACTAGAACAAACAGCAATGGAGACATAGGGTCTCCCTGTCTGAGCCCCATTTGCCCTTGAAAATATCCATATCCCTTTCCATTGACCTTGATAGTATAACTAGGATTTGTAACACAGCACATCACCAATTGGACAAATGGTGCAGGAAAACCATAGCCAATTAGGGCCTCCTTCAAGAAATCCCAACTAACCAAGTCATATTCTTTTCTTAAATCTATCTTCATGAGGCATCTTGGAATATTTTTCCTATTATAATGTCTGAATATATCATGGCATATCAGAACATTATGAATTAAGGATCTACCTTCTACAAAAGATTCTTGGTTCCCTACTACTATAGTTGAAAGTACTACCTTCAATGTATGACACATGAGTTTTGAAATGCACTTGTATATGGAATTACAGCAAGAGATAGGCATGTATTAGCTTGCATTTTGTGGATCTTCAACTTTAGGAATTAAATATATGATAGTTGAGTTCAACTGCTTCAACGGCTGACCATTATCAAAGAATTCCAAGATTACATTTGTTATTTCTTCTCCAACCACAGACCATGAAGCCTTGAAGAAACCACATCCAAATCCATCCGACCCAGGGCTCCTATTCTCATCTATCTGAAACATTGCAGCTTTGACCTCTGCACTAGTATATGGTTTCAACAATACGACTTGTTGTTCTACTGATAAACATTTGTCATTCCTCATAAAACTCTTGAAAGCTTTTATTCTGCTAGAAGCTTTCTTCCCGAGCAGGTCCTTGTAATAATCAACAAAGATGGAGGCAATTGCACTTTAGTCAGTCTGTACAATACCTTGACTAGATGTTAGCTGAATGATATTTTGTTGAAGTTTCATGTGCTTGATAACAGAGAAAAAGTATCTGGTGTTTTTATCTCTCAGCCTTATCCATGTTTCCTTACTCTTTTGTTGTAAGAATAACTCAGCTAAGTAGGAAGATTGTCTGAATTTCTAAAATAACTTCTTTTCCTTTGCCTGCAAAGTTGTATTCTGAGGGTGTAAATGTAGTTTTGCATGCGCCTGAGTCAAATTAGATCTGTCTTCATCAACTGCCACAACGATATTAATCAAATGTTGGCCATTTAGCTTCCTCTATTTGTGCTTCAGGTATTTTAGCTTTTTCACCACTCTAAACATACTGTGTCCATCTACTTGTTGCTCTCACCCTTCCTTTACTACATCAAGAAAGGATGAATGAGCAGCCCACACATTGCAGTACTTAAAAGTAGATCTATCTCTTCTAGGGCCATCTGTGAGCACTAACTTCATGGGACAATGATCACTTATTCCTTCAGGTAAGAATTGAGCTTTTAAACATAGCATTCTATTCAACCACTCTGTATTAATAAACACCTAATCTATTTTGGACATCACTCTTCCATCTCAATGTCTATCATTCCTAGTGTACTTACTTCCACATCTGGAAATTCAATCAAACCACAAGTATCCACAAACCTTTTAAATTCTACTATTTCTAACATACTAATAGGAATTCTTTCAATTATGTCATCTGGTTGAAGTACAGAGTTGAAATCTCTCATCACTATCCATGGCATATTAAGTACTGTATTTAGAGACCCTAAATAGAACCATAATTGTATTCTCTCCTTTTTTGTGTTAAAGGCATACACTACTGTTAACAAGTATGTAAGCTTTAAACTAAGATGATGAACCTTATATGTGACTGCTTGAGCAGTTTTGCTGATTAGGTCAATTTGGAGGCAATCTGGTCTCCATATTAACCATATTCTTCCATTGTAAGGTTGCTCTAGATTAGTGATATATCTCCATCCTCCAAATAATTTGTTTGCCAGTTGATCCATCCTATTGACTTTAACTTTTGTTTCCAAAATTTCAATCATACCTATATTTTCTTTTGTACAAAGGAGCTTTACCTCCTTTTGTTTGTTAGGGGCATTAATTCCCCTAACATTCCAACAAAGAATATTATCCATGATTAGAATGGGGATTAATTGTCACACTCTCATTCTTTACTTGACTTTGTACACCTTAAACACCTTTGTCTACTAACTCACTAGGACCATGAGTTAGTGGTTTGAAAGTGTTATGTTGTTAATCTGAATTCCTCCATTTCCTTGTTGCTTGCTAATTGTGTTCCTTGCAGTATTAGTAGGTGTTACCGTCCTGCTGAATTTATCTCTTGTCTACCTGATGTCCCTTTGCTTGTATTCCCACCTTGTTTCTCCTATGCAGCCTTTGTCACTAGTTTTTCCTACTTCTGAGTTGGTTCTTCTTGTCTCTACACAGGTGAAGGTTGTTGTACCTTCTTTGCCCGGAATTTCTTTTCCTCATGACCATATTTCTTACAAAACTTACATAAAGTAGGTTTCCAATCATATTTTACCTTTTGTTCCATATGCATTGCTTTTTTAGTTTTAAAGAAAACCTTTTCTGGTAGCTTGGCAGTCATACCTACTTCAATAAGTAATCGTGCAAAGCTGAGCCCCATCATCTTTTCTGTGTGATTGTCTACCATCAATGGTTTACCAATTAAATTCCCTATTTTTCTCCCTATTTTTTCATTTCTTTATCTGTATTTTGCCAGGTTAAAGAGTCCCCGTTCTCTATGTTCTTGAGAAACTTTTTCAGCTTGCTGACTAGGGTTGGCAGCTAAATTCAGTCTTCGAGTTGATACGATAAATAAATTATGAATATACTTTATAATCTATTTAGCTCAGTCGAACACATCCCCTCATACTCATGTCGGGTCATATTTGAACGTCACACATCCGCCGCCTACCTACCCTTTAGGTGGAACCAGCGAAATCACACCTGGCCATATCGAGGGAATAAAAATGAACTTGTCCCTAAAAAAATGGGAGAGGACGGTCATTGAGAAAGATGCCTTAATAGGTTGGTCATCTGTCAGGACAAGAACGTGAGTTCTTCTTATTATCGGTGAGTCGCTGCCCTTCGTATTCTTCTTTCCATTTTTGGGTCACTCTTCTTATCTATCGCATGGTCGACCCAATCATAATATTGAACGAGGGGACCTTTTCTCGAAAAAAAAAAATTCTTGCAACTACGAAACATATGGATCGCTTTTCGGGACTTTTCTTTCCATAGGCATAGATTGCAGTCTAACCAGCTTTCTAACTTTAGGATACTGAGAATCGGTCTTTGACTCGAGCCTGCTCTCGTCTTTCGAATTAAGCTTCCGATTTAGTTGGTGTAGACGCTGAAGGATCAGTTGACACTAGATAGGAAAGGTTTTCGATCGAAGCTCTCGAACCTGTTCCGAAGTCACTTTAGGATTCGATTTCCGATACGGTTGATGTTCCGACATCCCGAATCGAGGTGGCTCTAAAATCAGTTTTCCCTATACCTCTAGTTACAGAGAGAGGACCGATTCACCAAGGAATATTTTGGTTGCTTTTGGTGGATTGCTTACTACTAGGTTGGATCGGATGTCAACCTGTGGAGGCACCCTTTGTTACTATTGGACAAATTTCTCCTTTAGTTTTCTCTTGTTCTTTGCCATAACGCCCATTCTGGGACGAGTTGGAAGAGGAATTCCTAATTCTTACACAGATGAGACTGATCTTTGAGCTCCAATATTTGAAATCCAAGTCTGGTAATTTCACCCAAATTGGAACTGTATAGAGTTCATCCCTGGTAAATTCCATGTTTGGATGCCATGCTTTCACAACAAAAGGTTTGCTATCAAAGTGGTATATTCCTCCTTGAACAACTTTATTTTTCCCTACTGCATCATCAAATCGCACCAAAACTATCCATTCTTCATCATAGAGACCTTATTAATGCCATGTTTTCCCTATATTTTCTGGATATATCTGTTCAAATCTGAGAAGGGAGGGTGAGCCCCCAAAACATAACACTCTACAACATTTTTTCAATATTCCAACTCTGTACTGATATCCTCTGTTTCAATTTCGCATACAGGAGTCTCTGCATGCACCTCTGGAGTTATGTATTCTAGTTTAAAACCAGCATTAGTTACCTTTGTGATGTCGAAGTTGTCCCAGATGGATCCCTTGCTTGTGACTTCATCTATTAGTTCTACTTCCTCAGCCCACGAGAGCTTTCTTTGACTCTTTGACGAGCTTCCGACCTTCAATTTCTCAGGTATCCTAGCTATTGAAGATCCCCCAATTTCCTCTGAGTTTGCATCCCTAGATTTTTTTGGTACTGTTCCATTGGTTTCTGACTCGATGTCCTGCAATTTCGAGATTTCAATTGCCTTTAGCAACTCATCCTTCTTCCGTTGTTGATTTCCTACTAATGCAGTTGATTCCTGAGCCATGATTGCTTTCTGTGATGGATTCAGAGCTCTCTTCCTCATGGACGGCGCACGTTAAGCTAATATGCGCTGAGAGAGAAACGGTTTCCTAAACTTAATCACTGTTCTCTGCAATTTTAAAAATTTTATAACTATACAAATATTATACTTCTGTCGTTTCAATTTTTGTGAACCTATTTGACAGGGCACGAAGCTTAAGACAAAAGGGAAGACTTTTGAACTTGTGGTATAAAACGAGTCACATATATTTTGTGCGGCTATAAATCATTGCATAAAGGTAAATTATTTTCAAATATAAAAAAAATATCATTCTTTTTGTAACGGATTAAAAAAGTAATAGGTTCAAGTAAATTAAGAAAGAGGGAATAATATATTTTGAAAAACAACCTTCAAAAAGTTGTATGTATGATGTTTAAGTTTAAGGCAAGAAGGCAACCACAAAGATAGGAAACTGTCTCGTCGATGTTTTTTTGGCTGTTTGGTCTTTTTATCTCGTTAGTTGGCGGAATATGTGGTAGGGGCTATAGATAATATAAATTATAACTGGAGAATTAACCTAAATATTTGTCTACCTAATTTAATAAATTAAAAATAGTTGGCAAATATATATACACACATATATCTATTTATATATATTCATCTATCTATTATCTATTACATATTACTATATTAAAAGCACGAAGGTCCTTAGTGAAATGTCGTTCGTCTTTTTTACCCTTTTAAAATATAGTTCACATTGGACAAAATAGTCATTAGATTATTTTCCTAATATTTAGGAATAATTATTTAATTATTTTTCTAATATGTAGGAGTATTTATTTAATTACTTCTATAATATTTAGGAGTAGTCATTTAATTATTTTTCTAATATTTAGGAGTTTAATTTTTTAATTCTAGAATTTCTGCACTTCTCAATCCAAATTAGGAAAGTTTCCACCTTTTAAGGGTTTGTTTTCTCAATGAAGTTTTTTGCTTTTAACTCCATTCAAATTTAGAGTATTATATTAAAGAGAAAAAACATTAAAAAAGCATAAAAAGAAAAATTGAAACGAAACATGTGAAAGATCTCGTGTATGTCAACGACGGAAATCTGTTCTTATTTTCGGTTTTTGTTCTATTTACTTATTTATTTTAGTGTTTGTACAATTCGTACAGCAGTAGAAAACATCCAATTAAGAATTTAAATAATTTTGTAATTAATTGACTTCAGAATATTAAATAGCAATAATAATAAAACTAGGATTGAAATAGCTCTTAAAATAGTATATGTATATATGATACAAGAATAAATGTTATCTTTTTTACTAAAAGTAATAATAGTAATAATGAATTAATAAATACTTATAGAATATATAAATAATGTATTTGATATTATATATTATTTTCTAGAAGCATAATGTATAATTAGGTGAATGATAGATAAAACAAACGAATTACAAAGATTATAATTATGTGATTCCACAAAGTTGTTTGTTGTACAAGTTTTATTTCAAAAAGATCTAAAAATGTACTATAAATTAAAATATTATTTATTTTTTTAATATTTAAGACTTTAAATTACCTAAATTTTTATTAAAATTTTCTACTTGAATTATGTACGACTTCTGTCTATCTATCTATCTATCTATATTAAAAGTAAGAAGGCTTTCATTTAATTTAATTTTATAATTTAGGGCACTTTAATATAATACTTATGTAATATTTAAGAATTTTATATTCATTGACATGGATACACGCACAATGCGCATGCCTTATGACGTGTGTGTGTGTGTGTGTATATATATATATATATATATATATATATATATATATATATATATA